>JAPYYV010010326.1:0-11387 GCA_030522625.1 Copidosoma aretas
CTTTCCTACATTTTCTAAGCATTGTTTTGGGGGTGTATATCTGTAAAATGGAATTGTAGTCTGATGAAAAATACCTCATTATTACTAACACAATAAGAAAAAGAAGCGAGTTTACTATGTATTAGTTGTCTCGATTCTAAAAAATAACGTAGCTCATAAACTTTAAGATAAATTACAGGAAAATATAAAAATATTTCTTTGCTTTATTACATGATTAAAATATTTTTGTAATTTTTATTTTATTTCTTACAATTATTTTTACGTACACTATATGGAAAGAGCAATTTTTTCTTGAAAATTTATTGACACGAGATTAGAGTCTTCTTGTATTATGAAAAGTATCCTGAGGCAAAAACAGTCAAATGATTTCATCTTTTAGTTTTAAATTTTTTTCGTTGTAGATCAATCTCATTTTAAAATCAAATTATTATTTTTCATCATATTCTTGATAAATTTACGTATAATCTCACTATTAATTTAAGCGTGCTATAGCAAAATCTTAAAGGTACTGTAAAAAATGTTTGGGTTTTATGTACGAAAATGGGAGCATAGTAATTCAAACTAAAAATTGAATAATCATACTTTTTTATTTGGTGGAAGTAGTGATTTAGTTTTAGGAATTAAGTTTTAATTACTACAAGCTACACTTCTTTTAACTATCTGGAAATGATTTATTTCCGTCTCTTTCTTGAATAAGACTGTTTTATTTATTATTTCTGAATTCTTGAAGTTCATAAATATATTCACAATCTCTCTATCTTTAACACCAATAATTAAGTAAGAATACTGTAGCAAGCCTTACTTACGTCTCTACATGTCAGGCAGCATAGAAACACTGATAAATAGTATGCCTTATAATTAAAAGAGTAAATAGGGTGGTGTAAAGTGGACAGCAAGAGATTAATAGTCTCTTTAGAAACTTTTAAACGTCAAAGTTATACTTTTTGATATGTTGTTAGGGATGTGGAAATTCAAAGCAAAGAAGAGATTAGAGGGGCGTGGAGTGGGGTTGGGCAAATTATGCAAACATTTTTATTTATTTATTGATTCAATTCATTTCTTCGAACTTGCAGAAAATAGTTCCAGCCCACCACAGCAATACCTCTAAGATGGTGTGAAAATTTGCTATATAATAGGTGTAACTTTTAATTTTTTTTTTTTAATAATATTGAAATAAAATTAGATTTTTTATTTATTACACGATGTTAGGGGTATGGTGGAAATTAAGTAATTTGACGAAGTTAAAAAACTTATTGATAATTTTGCCGCTTCTGTTTGAAAAAACTCTTATTTAAAATAGAAGAATTATTATTCCAGATATATCGACATATATATCGAGATGTCCCCTGTTTCTTAAACTCACAAAACTTGTAAGCCAATAATGTAAATTACGTGTTATTTTCTGCATTTATTGCAAAAATATTTTTTAGCCACTGTAAAATTTGTTTCGTCCCTTTAAAATACTTGGGCTCTTCTCCAAAGGATTATTATCTGTATGGATACTGTTAGGTGTCATAAGAGAAAGTCATAGGCTGCATTATACAAAATTCAGTCCTTTTTGAATGAATTGGGAATAAGGATGGGCCTTGCGAAGAGAAAGCCAGGCAGGGGTGTATAAAGGCTATGGCTGCCCTCAAAAGACTTTGACTTACTCTTGGAAGGATCAGGAAGTATTGAATAACTGGAAGGGGCCGTTGTGGATAACTTAGACATCTCTTCAAAGAATTAAGCTGTTTATAAGAAGATGTGAAAAGGCAGTGGTGCTTTAGTAAATGTAAAGGAGCTTAGGAAATCGAGGAGTAGAGTAGAAGGCCCTTTAAAAAATCAGAGGTTGCTGTAGCGGAGCTAAACTATATTAATTCACAGAGAAAACCAAACATTTTACACTCATCCCGTGTCGATCGCAAAGGAGATGAACGGAGCTATAGGGGAACTGTGGGGTGGAAAAAAGTTGTAATACTGGGCGAGAAAGGCTTTATGTGTCACACTTACAAACAAAAAGCGGCAAAGTTATCCTATTTAACCTTTATTTTTTGACATATTTTTATTGGCAGTAAAAAAGGTGTGGGAGGTGGGGCCGGCGGGCAAAGGGCGAACGTAGGCTATCATCTCCACCCTACACGAATTCTCCATACATTATCGGAAGATATACGTGTATATATATATATATATATATATACATACACATATATATATATATAAATTTTTTATACATGTATATTAGTGGGGACTTACCTTCTGCGCGCTCAGCGTGCCCACCTTGATGTAATAATATTTCAATTTTAATTTTTTAGTATCGAATTTTCAAATTTCGACTTTAATACATACATAAGTGCACACTCATACAATCAAAACAACTACAAAAATTTGCTTGAAAATCAGATATAGTCAATACATAGAATAATCATACATATTTATTAAATTATTATTACTAATTTATTACTCTTTAATGACTTTTATGGATATTTAAGCTTATTGTTGATGCATATATGAGTATATGTATATTTGTATATTTATTTAATAATAATAGAATGATTATTGTTACAGAATCAGTCCAGCACTGTCTTCGTCCGTTAAAAATATGTTTGCGATAAATTATGAATATCAATTCATAAGACAAAAAGATTTAAAAATTCTTACTTGATAATAGCAGAGAGAAAAAATTTATTTATTTATTTTTCTATTTATTTGTTTTTTATAAATATTTTCCTATCCTTTTACATTTCTTCTTTTTATGTAAAAACTTCTTTATAATCATTTCCCCTTAAATGATAACGAATTGTGTTAACCATTTGCCTATTTACTTTTATACATCAACATAGCAACATGAAATAAGTACTCTATACATTGACAATATATCTAAATTTATGCTGCACAGTTATAATTCCGCGTTCAGGCTTTGCTCTGTGGTCCACAAAGTATCCATATTTTCAAAAACCTTATATATTTTCATTATTCATCTACTGAATCCAACGTAATATAATAATAGCACTATTCCGCATATCACACCAATATTTTTTAGTCGTATATTTCTACCTGATATTATTATTTCATGTCTTTTTTTTCTGCCTCTTTACACAGTAATATATGCTCTATGTTCTCTTATCTCATTACAGAGCCAACAGTTTATGACGTAAAATCGTCAGTATTTCTTCTCCGCTTCCTTTTGAAAAGTTGGAGTGGCCGATTTAAATAGCGTTTTTCTATACTTCCTAATTTATGAGAGTCTGTCTACCCTCTTAGAACTCTCTTTACTTTTCTTAAGTTCATTTCGCTTGATTACCCTTTTCATTAATCCAATCGCTTCTCTCATACTTTTTTATTTCTTTCTTCTTTGCCTAATTTGGTCGGATTGTTATTGTAAATTCCCCTCAATCCTTTTATTAATCATAAATGTGGCCACTTGCTCTTGTTTACTTTTAAAATGCAAAAACTAATCATCTGTCCTATTCCATTTTGTATTTCTTTATAACAACTCTTTTTGCCCTTATTTAACATGCATATTCTAGTGTGATTGCATCTAAACCAAACTTAATTTTTGTGAACCTTACTTCTTTTTCTGTTTAAAATAAATTTGCTAACCACTGGCCTGTAGATACATGATTTTTGTATTTATATATCCTCTCATACAATTTTTAAACTTTCATACGAAGTTCTATTATCTCTCATTCCACCCAGAAAATGTCTTTCTTGATCGTATCAAATGCTGTTTTAAGTCTACAAACACAGAATATAATTTATTACCACCTTCCTTTAATTCATTTTTAAATAAATTATTTAGAAAAGAAATATAATCTCTTGCTCTTTTTTTGCTCTAAATCCAGCCTTACTCTTATGAAATATTTTACATTTATCTATCTAATTATTTACTCTTTCTACGAACATAATTGCCAGTATCTTATATCCTACATTTAATGACAAACCTTTTTTGTATTTTTTTACGTCCTTCTGCTCATTTCCTGCCTTATAGATTGGATGGATTCAAGCTACTTCCCGCCCTTTGATAATTTGGGTTCTCGTTCATAACCCATTAAGTATGTTTGTCAATTCAAGCATGCAAATCATAAGCAGAATTGCAGAATATTTCCCCACGATTTCGTCATCTTCTGCGGCTTTTTTGTTTCGATTTTACCTAAGTCTCACTGTGATTCAATGATTAACAAATTTTTGTCTTAATCCATCAAGTCTTTGCTATTGATTCCCACACTCTTTTTTCCGTATTTTGTATAACATATTTTATTGCTGTCTCGTAACAATTATTTTAAAATTATTCTTGTATGTCTCTTTCCTTACTTCTATCACCACTTTTTTGTGGTTGAATTGTCCAATCACTTCTAAAAACATATTTAAATTCTTGCTCTCTACTATTTTCCTTAATTTTTCATCGGCTTACTCAATTTTTTCAAACCTTCCTTATCAGTCATTAAGTAACCTTTGTGCTCTCGCTTTTTTACGATTTTCTAAGATCACCTGTAATCTATTATTTGATCTTATATGTTCTAAATTCATCTTTAATAATTTTGCAATCTTTGTTATCTTTTGATCTAATCATTTTGAGTTCCTCTGCTACTTGTACAGTTCCATTGGGGGACCTGTCCCAATTTTTGTAATATCTATTCCACCTTGCCTAATTTTACAATCCAAATATGCTTTTCCTATCACTCGTAGTCTTCTTTAATACTCCAATTTTTTAGTATCCTTTCATATTATCATTTTCTTATAATCTTCTGCTCGTGTTCCTTGCTTACTTTCTCGTATACTACTTCCACCGATTTTAAAGGTCGTCGGTAAATGATCAGACTCAATTCTAGTTACCATTTTTTATGTTTTAACAGAACTATAGCCCTCCGTCTGTACCTGTGATTCAAAATTATAACTTATCCATCCTTGTCTGCTTCGTAAGTTATCGACCCGTTTTGACCTCTCTTTGCTTACCCATACTTTATTTATAATCCCAAGTTACAGCCTAATCTCAACAGTTTTAAGAATTTATTGCTTATATCTTTATCTTTAGATATTATATGGCTGCAAACATTAGTATCTTTCTCTCTTTGCTCCTATTTTATTCTGTCATCTAAACTACCAGCTATGATAATCATATCTCCACCGTCTACTCTTAGTGCAATTTCACTATTATTTTCCTACAGTGTTATTTAGTTTTAAAAGATCATTTCAGTTAAAATGGCATATAAAATGTCACGGTGTCCAACAAAAGATAAATGTTTTTGTTCTATGAAATGATTGATAACAATTTAATGATATGGTTTCTAAAATTTTGAGGCATCCTGAACGAATTTACTGTTCTTTATAGTTTTCGAATATAAGAGCGATAACGGGAATATTATCAAAAAATTATGGATATTTATTATTGTAAATATAAAGCATACGGTAATTCACTCATAATAAATACTCGTTCATAAGAAAGATTGCCAGATCTTTCACTCGTAATCGAAAAAGAGCATGAATTGAAACTTTAGTAAATTACACAGAAAAAGGTAACAATGGACTTGAAAAGTTACATAATAATTAATTATCCGTTTGGATTAGAATCAAACAATGTATTTGTCAACAAGAATGTGACTTTTGGGGGTGAAAACGCGATTATATCTGATCGCAACTGTTCGTGTTTTTCATGCGGAAGAAAATAATTCTTGGACTTTATTCTGACATTCAATCAGGCTGAAATATCGCCCACACCCGTGCTTCTACGCAATATGCAATATAATATATGTAAAATCATAGCTTATTAAATACAGCGTCAGTATCGAAATAGTGAAGTAAGTTTTAGTACATAACCCCTTCGACATTAAAGTGCAATATAATAGAATAACCACAAGGTTTAAAGAGCAAAGTCAATGTATAAAAAAAAACCAAATAAGGTAGTCAATACTGAATGGCAGATTGGCTTTTGTTTGATAACCCCGTCATATAGGCATTATTTAAAAGATCATAAATTGGATAATGCAATAGGTTATATGACATTATGAACCAGAAAATGTGGAAGCTAAAATAAATTTGCGAATCACATTTTCTATTTCAACCACATTGACTCAGGAATTTGATTAAAGGTCATGGCAAGTGTAATGCATTTAGCTATATATAATTTTGTAATAATAGTATTGCGGACAAAAAAAAATGGTTGATTTGTCTTTCTGTAAAATCCTTTCGTCATGGGTATCATATGAATGCAAATTAAGAGTAGAATACAGAAAATAGGAAAAAATAGAAGAAAGTAGAGCAAAAATTTCAAATAGATTATGATTTTCTTTTTACCTTATGCCTAATTATTATTCAGTAATACTCATAAATTATTAAAATGACAAAAAAATGGTGGGCCTTGGAGAAGCTTGTCTCAATTCAAACTTTCTGCACGTGTCTGTTCTAACGTCTACACAGTTGAATGTACAGGAAATGTAGTAATTTTATAATGTGTATTATCAAACGTTTGATCTATTGGAAAAATATTCCGTTTATATTTGTATATGATATCGTACGTCAAATCAAGGGTTATAAAACAAATCAAAACGACTTTATGGGTTTCAATGCATACTCAAAATACATGAGCAAAATATAAATAGTTCATAACATAAGATTGTAGCTCTCTGGGCTACTAGATATCAGTTTTTTTATTTTTAATAATAATTATGTTATCAATTGACACGCTATGAAAATAGGTGCTCTTGGTCAGGGTGTATTAGCTATTTTGTTCTAAATAATATTGTCGTTAACTTAAATGCGGGACAATACATCACTCTAAATCATTATGTATTAGTTCTTTCGTTATTGTTTATAACGTTAATAATTAAGACCTTAGCAAATGCAGCACTGGATTATAAAGTATTAGCTCTTTCGTTTCAAGTTGTATCATTATTAACTAATATGCAAGAAAATGCGGCGCTCTAAATCATAAGGTATTAGCTGTCTTGTTATAAATGGTACCAGTATAAATTTAAATGCGAAGCTATTTAGAACTCCAGATCATAAGGTCAAGTTTTTAATGGATTTTCTATTTTTATAGTTCATGCTTATTTTTTTGGAACCATTCCATGGTGTTTTAATATTTTTTCTTACCATGGGCCCAAAGTGCAGCAGAGCCTATTCGCCCACAGGCCGCACTTTGGGCCCTTGAAACCACTTTGCGCCCACGGGCAAAAATTTTTTTTCGGTCCTCCGGGCCCAAAATTTTTTCTGCCCTAGGGCTCAAAGTATTTTCGCGGGCCCAAAGTGTGCAAAATTGCACTTTGCACCCTCGGCAAGAAAAATAATATACGAGACTCGGGCACAAAATTAAAACAAGTGCGCCCTTCGGGCGCTCATGTTTGTACATTGTGCCCTAGTGGCGTAGTGTACTATAACTTACCACTTCAACTTTGAATCGTACTCAACTTTAATATTCGTCAAATATACGAGTCCAATGGAATTTACGTATCAAACTTATTTTTCAACGTACACTGCAAAGTCTCCATACGTAATAAAAGTTGCTACATTTGAAATGGCTTTTTATTCTTATAAGAAATGAATCTCGATGTATTTCTTTTAAATTCATACCAAGTAAATTTAAGTAGTGAAACTAAAACTATTGATTAAACGAAAAAACTCCTTGACCCCGGAGTCGAGCCGAGGAACTCCTTCTTGCTTGGAAAGCACGCTACTACTTGCGCCACCAAGGCCTTGATGATTGCCTTTGTCTCATCAAGTCAGACTCGAAGCGCTATCCTTTTTTAGCCGAAGCGTACTATCAATACGTACAAACATGATTCTAAGATAGGCGAAGATATTATGACATATGTCAAATTTTCCAAAAATCTTTTCTTACGCGTCATTGCGTTGTCGGAGATGGCACATCACCAAAACCCCAAGAAAATCATCGTGGGACACATAGTTTTCTTTGTTTTGATCTTCCCTATATGTTTTGCGCCCCGGGACAACCATTCTTTTCACTCTGAAAAAAGTTACAGACGAAAAAAGGGCGATGGAAAAAAATACGAAATTCGCTGTTTTCGGTAAGAAATACGGTTTACTATTTCAATTACATCTCAGCCTAAATGCATTGCAGAGAAATTTAAAAAAAAATAATTAAATGGACTTTCAAAAAGCTTCAAGACAAGCTAAGGTAGAGTGTAAAATCAGTCACAGGTCCAAAGTTATGAGCAATTAAAGTTTAAGTTATGAAACCCAAAAATTTTTCAATCGCTAAATATTGTATTTTAAATTTACACCGATCTTAAGATTTTGAGTGTTAGAACTTTAACTTCAATTCCTCATAAGTTTGGATCCGAGTGAGGTTTTAAACTTAATCCTAGTTCATTTTGAAGCTTTTTTCAAGTCCTTTGAATTAATTTAAAAAAAATTACTCTACAATGCGTTAAGGCTGAGAAATAATTGAAATAGTAAACCGTATTTTTTATCGAAGACAGCGAACTTTGTATTTTTCCCATCATCCTTTTTTTGTCTGTAACTGTGTAAAGAGTAAAAAAAATTGGTCTCCTTGGGCACAAAACATGTAGGAGAGATCAAAACGAAGAAAACACATGGTGATTTTTTTTGCGTTTCGCTAATATGCCATCTCCAACAACACGATGTCGCGTAAATAAAGATTTTTTGGAGAATTCGACATATGCAATGAGTCCAATGGCATTTACCTATCAAACTTATTTTTTGACAAGCAAAGCGAGGGCTCCATATGTGATGGTAATTGCTACATTTAAAATAGCTCTTTATTCCGATAAACATTATATTTTGATGAATTTCTTTCAAACTAACACCAAGACATTCGAGTAGTCACATTAAAATTATTGATAAGACGAAAAAAAGAACTTGAACCAAGGAATTTCCCAGAAGTAATTATTTTGAACCTCTGTAAGAATTATTTTTGCTGGATATGAGCTGACTTGCAAAAAGGCTCCGTACAGTGAAGTTTAAAGGTCCCTACCAACCAACAAAAACCTATAAAAATCCAAAAATTTTTAATTTTTTATCAAGAAAAATTGACTAATACTTTAATTTTTTTATTATTTTCAGACAATACCATGATACGTAATTCAGAAATAAGTATTGGTATAAAAACAAAACCTAGAAATTGAGTTAGTAAAAAGCACTTTATTGTATGTTTAGAGCGTCGTTGCGTTTCATTCAAGTTAGAATTAAAACCGATCCTAGCTGTTAAAATTATAGCAATCAAAGATTTTTTAACTACTTACGTATACTTTAACTATTACAGTATATTTGGACGAATGAGAACATAAAAAAATTATTTCAAACAGCTTTGATTTATAACAAACCTATCGATATCTACACGAGAATGCGTAAGATTTTAATTCAAGAAGGCATTTTCAAACAAATTTTTATACGTTTAAACGAAAAGAAAAGCGGTTTTGTAGTAAAGATAATTTAGTTGATACTCCAACAAGTATATCGTGAATCTAAAATATGTTTCAAGTCTGACCGTAATGTAAGTTCAAAACAACTTAAACGTAACTAAGCTTATTTTATTTCTAGGTAAAGTTAATATTCCGATAAAAATTTATAAATTATGTTGATAGTAGTGTAATAAATAAAAGAGCGAGAAGAATGTTTAACAAAATTTGTTTCAACTTTTTGAATAAAACAAAAAACAGAAATTTGATGGCTTTTTTATTTTTTTTGGCTGATAAGGACCTTTGGACTTCAGTGTACAGTGCCTGCTTTGCGGGTATGTTCAAATTATGTAAGAAATATTACTTTTGGACATTTACTTCATAAAAATTCGTCAGTTGGAAAAACTTAGTGTACACGTGTACTCTGTATAGGTGCCGTCAGTTGCAGGTTACAGTCAAGGTTGAAGTTCGGTCATGCAGTGTATACTGTTCAAAGTGTATGCCAGCCTACCAGCTGCATGCGTTACGCACAAACATACGTAATTATGCAGTACTATTTCTATACCTTCACATTTTTGCTTAGAGTTACAGCAATAGCATATGCAGATGCAAGTGTGCATGAACAACGTTGACTATTTTGAGAGGGGTCTTAGAAAATACTACGCTTGGTAACGGAAGAAGGGAGGGGGGGACTCCATTAGCTTAGCGTTACTACGAGTAAAAAAAAAAAAAAAATTAACGATTTTTAAATAGTAAAATTATTCTTTAAGCTAATGCAACAAGGGAAAAAATTGACTACCATGTCATGTACGCACACAGAAAAATACAGTTGAACATACCTTTCTGATAGCACATTGATAAATTGTGATCTTTCAGAAATTTTAGGAGCACTTATGCATAAAATTCCAATGTCAACTATCAATGGTGTTTGTTCGTGGATAATTAAAGCATATTTATGTTTTAAAGAGAAAAATCTTGAAAATTAAAGAAATTTTTTTTTCTTTTTTCTGATGATTTTAAGGTGATATTTGATGCCAAGGTACGGGAATTTTTTTGTAATCTATTTTTAAGTATCGTTTCATCATATGAAACGTTAAAAGCTTATGCGTACATCAATTTTTTTCTTAAAAAAACACTATTCAATCAGTACTTATGAACCTAAAACTAGTTTGACACGGACGTACTTCGTACGTACAAGGGTGTACGTATAAAATGTAATTTTGTGCTAATGTAGCTCGTGCTCGCTCCCGATGGTATATATTATACAAAATACACATACGTGTATACCTGTAGCATCATGCTAATTACGCAGTATGTTGTATACGCAGGTGCAGTCTGCCACTCTCCCTTCTATACGCAGAGCCCCCAGTGCTCCGGTCCGAGGTGCTGACTTTCCCGTTTGGCTCAACTGCCACGCCGCACAGTGCGGCCGATGGCCGCTTTCTGCGGCCAAAACTCCAAAATAAAAGTTTTCAGTTAGGGTTTTTTTGTCATCAAGTTGGCTGAAGAAGTCCCCTAAGAGACGAAAAATGTTCGGAGTGAGGTCCCTTGCCTCGAATCCCTTCCATAATCTTAGTCTGAATGTGGCCGTTACGGCACGTGTAGCCACGCGTAGGAAAAATCGATTAATAAACGCTTGCATCGAACACGTGTGAAAGTTTTTACTGCCAAGTAAACCTTAAACAAAAAAATGGATTCTACATCTGAAGGTAAGGACAATACTTAAAAAAATTTCTGTTTATAAAATACTAAATAGCAAATTGTTAAAAAGAGATATGCCCAGACTGTTTTTTATTAATATTTTTTTTTGTAATCTACATAGTCGAGTGAAAAATTTTTTTATCTCAATAGATCCTGCTCTCTAAGTTATTGGAAGTTGTTAATAATATTATTATGTACCAAGAAAAAAAAATTAGCTGCCCGCAGCTGCCCGTTGAGTTTTTTTGTACATTTATTTACAAGAATGAGCAAGTAAGACGGCGCATATACGCACCTGGAACTACCTAATATAACTGTGATGTGCGTGTGCGC
>JAPYYV010010327.1:0-11387 GCA_030522625.1 Copidosoma aretas
TAAATAGCATGATTTGAATTTGTTCAAAAATGAAGTATCTTTAATTATTATTAAAAATCTTAATATAAACATTATAAATAAAATGCATCAGAGGCCCCTTTATGTCTTTCTACTGAAAGTAAATACCTTTATTTATGAATGACTTATAGTAGCGTTTATGCTGTGCAAAGAACAAACAAGTAGACGTAATGAGTTAAGACTTTATGTATCATGTTTTCTTTTGATGAATTATTTTTCAGCTCATTTTACAACCTCCGATCATGATGTTGTTGCAACTATTTTGTTTTTGCAACTAATGTTTGCAACTATTCTGCAAATTAAACACCTTTGTAACATACGACACTTCTTTATTAGACTATCCAATATTTCCAATGGATAAAATTAATTTAACTGGCGCAGCTCGTCACATCATGCGCTAGAACCATCCAAGCCACATTTTTCCACCTCGAATCGTATTTGTTCGTAATACAAATAATTGTTGTACTTATTCGATAAAATATTATTTATTAGAAAAATGATCAGTATAATAATGCAATAATAATATTCAAATAATGAATCATTATTTTAGTAATAAAAAAAAATTTATTGAGATTTCAATCAATTATCACTATTAGATACTTAAGGATAGCTCTTACAAACTAACTAATTTTTACATGAAAATTTTTACATCATTACTTTTATCATGAAGTGAAAATTCCTTTGCTAGATATTTTTGAGGAGATATGGGAATCATACAATGGTATTTCAATGTGCATTTTATGGTTACAGCCTTTACAAAACGTTCCTTTAAACCTTTTTTTTTTCTTTTTATTTTCATTGTTGGTTGAGTAGCGACACGTGATATTTGGTAGACCTGCTGTTGCCCGATGGAAAAGTTCGAATGCCTTCTAGATCGGGTCATCAAATTTTTGAAGACTCGCTCTGACAGCTAATCTTTTCAATGTTCCACCTAGACCGTCACACGGTCCCTTTTCATGTAAGGTAGGGAAGTAGTTCTACTTAGCTGTCATCTAAAAATCTTCTAGGTGGTGAGTTAAATTGATAAAAATTTTCTTATTCTTATTTTATCCACTAGCACCGTCGAAACTGCACACTATCTTCTTTATCCACGATTGATTTTTTTCATAAATTCGAATAGCTGTTTCTGAAAGAGGTGAACTGACACGGTACTGTGACACAAACATTCAGAAAGTGAAACAAAGCTTTTGGTTTTTAATTCATCCTTGTAATCTTTGTAATAGTCTGAAAATGGGTGTATCGTTGCTTGGTCGTTATTCCAATGAATACCCTGAATAGCATTTTGAATAACGAATGCAAAGTTTTCAGAAAAGTCACACATCACTATGGATTAATCTTTTCGTAGATTTTTTTTTTTTCATTTAAAAATTGTCTTTGCTTCGTCACTAAAAACAAATGTAGTAATAACTGTAAATTGTCAAAATTTTCATTTCATGTTGTCTGTCCGTTGTTGTGTTAAAACTTTCTTGCAAAGTCCTCAAAACAGAAATATCATCGTTTTTTTATCGATGTCATCTGTACCATCTACAGTATTTTTGAAAAACTTATCCTTCAATGCAGATGGAATTTTTTTTATTTTCTCTGTCGAATACCTCTTTTGTTCCTTTTTTTTTCTTAATCGGCGTAGATCCGATAAAGCTTAATGCTTCATTTACAGAGTCGATGCGATCGTTGATCAATGCTGGATTTTCACCGGAAAAGCAATAAGATCATCTGCTGCCAATTTTTGAATCTGAGTCATCCTTTGGAAAAACCACTTGGTTATTCAGCGCCTAGAAAAAAAAATCTATTTTAACGATGATGATGAAAAATCTAGTAATTAGAATCATCAGAAAAATAATGAACATAAATAAGTTTACTGATTAAGATTAGGATAGCAGAACGCTGCTGCAGGTTATAGTGTACTTTTTTTTCCCCTACTCATGCATGAAATTTCTTACACACACCAGCTAATTTGCGCGTTAAGAAAATAAGGAACTAATAAACTACCTTATTATAATATATTAACCTACCATTGCCACTTGATTATTCACTCCCTCGCTTGCTCTTTCTTGTTTGGTATTGGCGATGCGCTTCCGACAACTATCGCAAATTTTGTATTCCAACGTTTCCAATGGTACACTCAAATTAAATGCTTGTAGTTGACGTTCATTTACTTTTCGTAAGTTCAAACTTCTCTTTTTTGCATGGTTCTCTATCCTGAAGGGATTGAAACAAGCATCGAAACGAGTTTAGGAGACTTGTTCTTTTTTTAATTTTTTTTTTTTGCATTTTTATAAGGTAATCACTCGTGCACACGTAAATACGATCAATAACTGAGGATTTTCAAATTCTAAGAGAAAACAAGAATAAGAGCAGGAACAATAAAAACATACAGTGGTAAAAATCAGGCTCTTAGGGTGATCAAAAACTATCACAAACAGCACTAACAACAATTGGTGGAAGCAGGCGAGCAGATTATTCAACACGTGTTAAGTTAGGCAGGAGTACTGTTGAACATTTACGTATTGCACGTGACATATTATACATAACGAATACCTGACACAGAAAGATTGTTCGGATTGAAAAACCAAGGGCACTCTTGAGAGAAAGTCGAAAAAACTAATAGTTACTAAAAAATAATAATGCTGAGACACCGTTAAGATAATGCTTTTACTTATTTCAATATTATTATTATTATTGCATTATTATACTGATAATTTTTCTAATAAATAATAATTCTTATTGAAAAAGTATAACAATTATTTATATTATTAACAGATACGGTTTGAGGTGAAAAAAAGTGGCTTAGATTGTATCTAGCGCATGATGTGATGAGCTGCACAAGTTAAATTAATTTTATCTATTGGAAATATTGATTACTCTATCTAATAAAGAAGTATTGTGTTTTACAAAGTGGTTCGGTTTGCAAAATAGTTGCCATTTGTATTGAATACATTGAAAAAAGAAACATTTTTAACGTTTTTTGCATTTTATTTAATTATTTCGGGCTTATGTCATAAAGTAGTGGACACAAAAGTTGTATATATTTCTTTTATCTACAACATTTACATTTAACTTTTTTTCATAAAAGCTATAGATTTCGTTCTAACACAGGAAAACCGTTTTATTCACGTGCCGCGCTTGGTAAATTATTATACCTTTAATAAAAGTTATTGCATTCTCATACATTTTACAATAGTTTTTTATGTAAAATTCGACGTAGAATACGATAACCATGCTAAGAACAAAAGATAGTGGTGATCATTGTTAAAAATCGATTGAGTAATTTCAATTGTTAATAACAATAATAATTTGTTGATAATTTTTATTTTTTATTTATTTTTTTTTTAATTCAATTTTTTAGCTACAAAAGAGTAAGCAGAGAAATTTTCGTATATCCTAAGGGTTTTGAGCTAGAAATGTTCGAAAAAGACTTAAAAATCGATAAATTTGTTTTTTTTCGAATTCGAGATTTGTTGTATCAACGAAGATGAGAAAAAGTAAAATAATTCCGTACACGTATCTCTTTTTCGATTTAGAAACTGTTAAAAAAATTTCAGCCGCATCGATGATGTGTTGGTCAGAAAGTTTTAGGTTTGTAAAATAATTACCCATATTTATCAAATAATTACTATCTATTTAATTCTATTAAACGACTCTACTCGGTATTTAAACTCTTTATCGATATGTATTCATATTTTTTTGATAATAATTGAATCATTATTGTTACAGAATCAGTTATGCGCTTTGTTTTGGTCAATTTTTGCAATTTTTTTAAAACAATCACGAATGTAAGTTCATAAAACGATATTTTGAAATTCTTACTTAGTGTTAGCGAAGGGAAAATATTTATTTGTTTCTTGGGAGGACTTCAACATCCTCTTACATCCTACTTTCTTGTGTTACAACTATTTAAAATCGATTTTCTCTTAAATTGATACTTGTAATTTTTTGAATTTACAACAGCATTTAATAAAAAATTGATGCAACATACTTTACCATCAATTATCTTTATATATTAACATAGGAAAATTTTAAAATTACTTTCAATTCATTTAATTTAAATTTCTCTCTGCAGTCCTTAAATTACCTATATTTTTGAAAGATCTTATATATTTTCATAAGTTATCTGCCGGTTCCCTTGTAATATGTGGATAGCTTCTGTCTGAGCATATTATTTCATTTCCAATTTTTTTCCTGCCTCTTTACATATCAATATATGCTCCATGCTCTTTTTTTATTACAGAGCCTACAGTCTATCACTCAAAACACTTTTTCTTTTGCCCATTCTACAGTCTTATATCTTAGTCTACACGATTGCTCTCTTAAATCTCCTGCTAAGTTTCCTTTTCCGAACACTTTTCTTCCCGGTTTTCATTTTATTTCTTTATAACATTTACAAGCGTTAAAGTTGTAAATTACAATCCATTTTTTCTGTATTTTCTAATTTATGGTAGCCTGCCTCTCGTGAAACATTCTTTTATCTTGTCAAGCTAATTTTCCTCGGTTGCCATTTTCATAAGTCCTATCGTTTCCCTACCCCCTACTTTTTCGTTGCCCAATTTTGTCGGATTTTTATTGATTATGACCCTTAATTCTTCTATCAATCATAATTGTGGCCTCCTGCTCTTGACCACTTTTTAAATGACTAAAAACCATATTTTTTTTATGTTAACCCTTTTAGCTTCCATTTTACACATATCCTGGTGTGCTGTTATCAAAATCCAACATCTTTTTTTTAAATCTGGCTTCTATTTTTCTCTGCTTTTTTTTTTTGTTATCCTGAAGTATCCGTTACGTATGAGCAACCAAATTTTATTATTGAAACCATAAGATTTAGTCTTTAATTCAAACTGTTTACTTTAGCTCTTTTGCTTAAGCCGCCAAATGAGGGGACTGCCCTTTGCATTCTACCTGTCGTTTATCTCTGTACCACAAAAAGTAATTTTTATTGAGATCCACACTCCTAGGTCTTTCCACTTTTTTACAACTTTCGATACCTTCCCTTCGAATTCGAATAGATATTTTCCTATCCCTTTTCCATTCCTCAAAATCAAAAAATCAAGATTTAGATTTTTTTTGTGTTTACTTCCAGCCAATTGTTCATACGATATTGACATAAGTTTCTCTGCTTTTGTTTACTGTCTTCAGACTACTTTGCGCTTAATATAACATCAGTAAATTAATGATGGTAAATTATTAGTTTTTCTACTATAACACCTCCTGTATTCTTCTAAATCCATCGTCTGTATCCCCTAATACTAAACTAAAGAGTACCGAGCTTTATGGGCACCATTGCTGTACCTTTTTTACTGTTTTAAATAAATTTGTGAACCCTGGCACATGAATACCTGATTTTTCGTGCAATTATAAATACTTTCTAACATTTTGGAAATTTTTCTACATAGTCCTATTTTCTCCAATTTTACCTAGAAATTTTTTTTATTAATCGTATCAAATGCTGTTGTGACGTCTACACCGTTATTAAACCGTTATTTTAGTTATTTATTCAATTTATGTACTCTTTTTTTTATCATTCTTTAAGGTTATCTGTTATTTTCATTTTCTGCTAAATAAGTATATAATCCTGTTTATTAATCTTGCAATCTTTTTTTGCTTTTAATCTAATTATTTTTAGTTCCTCGGCTGTGTAATTAAATTTTATACACTGTCTCATTTTTCTTTGATATTCATTGTAATTTTGCTTATATGTTTGATCTAAATATTTCTCACTTATCTCTTTTAGTCTTCTTTAATACCCACATTATGTATTTTCTTTCCAAAATATTAGTTTATTATAATCTCCTGCTTTTATTCCTCCCTTTCTTTCTCATATAATATTGCTCGATTTTAATGGTCATCGGTAGATCATCAAACTTGTTTTTAGTTACTCCTTTTGAAGTTCCAACAGTACTGTAGCCCTCCGCCTTTACTTCTAAAAGAAGTTTTACTAATATTAGATTGATGAAATAAAATAAAACAAATGCAATCCAAAAATAATAAAAACTTGGATTGAATAATAGTATATGATGATCATTAGTATTTACTGTGAAATGTACTAATGTAGGTTCTTCGGTAACACTACCTATAGCTGATCACTTATTATGGTTTCACACATTATAATATTTATAACTCTAAAATTTAATAACATTTACATCATTAAGATATTAAAGAATGTGTTTCAAAACTTTTATATCAAATAGAAATATTTTCATACAATAAATTACGTTTTATGTATATCCTCACGTTACATTCTATTGATTTTTTTTTGGCTTGCTTAAGCCTTCTGCTAATCGTAGGTGCCGAATTGTTAGGACTGAGAAATTAAAACTAATCCAGTTTGTAACGAAGTAAAAGCACTGCTTGAATCCAAACGATTTCTTAAAACATGTACAAATAAAATTTTATGACAATTTTCAACTTATATATCACTACTTGAAGTGTCTATTTTAAGGAACACATTGGCTCAGAGCGTACTAATAGATAACCAGACGTAGTCAGTGATAGGTCAACTACCGTGTGGTTGCGGCCTAATAGTAATCATGCTTTGGTGAGATTCGCCTCAACTACCCTAGCGCCATGCCACCGCAAGCGGCCCGCTCGAGTGCTGAACACGACATTTTGACTGCGTTGTTTCGGCTCCAAAACATAAATAAAAAATTAACAACGACATGTATCCTGAATTGTCTTGACCTCAGCTTTTGAATAGAATTAATTATTTTTACGATTTTCCCTTACTTAACTTGGAAAAATGAAAATTTAATTTAAAAATGTGTTTTAATATTGGTAATCGTAAAACACGAAAACATCTATATTCTTACAGTCTACATCGAAGTAAAAATATCTGATCTTTTGATCTGCGCAGTAGAGAAAAATTAAAAATTTAAAGGTAATACCGAAAACACATATTCTATTTTTATTTTTATTTTTCTAGGTTATGTAAGAAAAAAAGTGTGAGAATAATTGCTGCCGTTCAAAAGTTGAGGTCAAGACGCTTTAGAATACATATTGCTGTTGTTTTTATTCATGTTTTAAAGCCGAAACAACGTGGTCAAAATGTCGTGTTTAGCACTAGAGCGGGCCACTTGCGGTCAAAGACGCCATTAATTGTTGGAATTATAGGATAAAGTTCATGAATTTTGGTGTACTGTCAAAAATATTAAGTAGAATGCATTTTGTTATTGATGATATAGTATTATTCACCATTGAAAAAAAAAATCAAACAGCTGATCACAGTACATGTTGCATTCCTTACTTATTACTCTATAAAAGTATGTGTTTTGATACAGTCGTATATTATTGTTGTTTTTTATTTCCATGTCTATTTGTTTGAATACCAGTGTATTCGTATATTTCTAGCGAAAACATAGATAAAAACTAAAAAAAATGGTTGCGAAAAGTACTAACCAGAAGGTTTATCCAGCTAGCATGCCAAAGTGATTTTTTCTACATCAAATATTCACCACAATTTATCGCCAAATACACGCTAATTTTTTGCTGAAAAAAATAATTTTTCTCTAGTCCCTTACTGTCAAACAACATTGTGCTACCTTAATATCAAGCTAGCATAACACATAGCGTATCCCCACGCAAGGAGCTCGTAGATACATGCTAAGGGCATCGAAATTAGCCTCGCAGCCCAGTGAAATATGCTTAAGCGGGCTCAAAGCTGGCACTACGCATAGCGTATCTGTCCGCAAAAATCACGTAAAAAAATGCCAAGAGCATCAAAATCTGTCGCTTATTTGTCGTTGAAAGATAGCGGCGGCTTATTTTTTAAAAAGTGTACAAATCCAGCTCGACTGTGACTCTCACAATTTTAGTATCCAAACAATTGGATTTCAAAATAAGTAGTATTTTGTGTGTAGTGGTTGTGTGAGAACATATGTAGTCTTTTCTTTATATTATTCAGTAACTTGTTAATGAGCAATCACAATAATTTCATGAAGTTTAACATTAAAGCCGGCTATCAAGTATTATACTGAACGCAAAGACAATCGAGTTTTCCATAAAGGCTTTATAATGTAGCTTTCTCCGCCTTGCGTGGACTTTTGTATGCCTCAGAAAGTCATGCCATCTGCTTTATAAGGCCACCCCAAAAAATGTTTTCTTTTCTCATGCTTTCAGTGGTTGAATACTAATAGTACACTTATGTATCGAATTTGGGTGAGAAATAATTTTTTTAATCTCTAAAAAGGGGTTTGTAAAATTTTTTTAATCAATTTTTTTATTATTGAGGTAGTTCCATTTTCAAAAAGTCATAGCTCGAAAATATGCAAGAGGATTCAGAAATGTTTTTGATACATTACTGTTACAGAATGTATATTGATTGTTGTAATAATTTAAAATGATTGGTTCATTTGTTTTTGAAATAAAATAATTTTTAAAATATTTTTTATAAAAAATAGGCGAATAATTATAATTTTATTTTTAAAATGATTACACTGTACAAAGCCTAAAAATAGCTTTATTATCATAAATCGTTTTTATACGTTCTCAATTTTTTTTTCACTAAAAGAAAGCAGAAAAAAAGTTTTTAAGGAAGGTTTTGCTAATGCATAGGCAGTATTTTTTTTAACATGCACAAAAAATGATGGAGTTACAGAACACTAAAAACCTTCTTCTTCTTAAATATTTGCTGTATCATCTTATAATTACAGAGTCGTATCGGCTGATTGGGTTTCAGAGTGCTTTAACCCACGTGTAAAATATGAACGGTGGTCTATTTGAAAATTAGAAAAACGTTATTTTCTTGCTCAGTGGGCCAGGCAAATCAAACTGCGAGATAACTACCCTACCCAAGTTGTTACAGCATCTGAGAACTTACTCAGTTTCTTTTGGCGTTTTCACAGTAGTGCATATATTACATTATGCAGAGGTTGTAGGACTTTTTATACTACACATCGAACTTCCAATACAAACTTGATAATTCAAATATAATTATTTGTGTGTGTGTGTATGTGTGGACGTACGCGCACGCGATATATGTTGCATCCATACATGCATATGCACTTCACTCCATACCAAGTAAATTCAACACTCCTTGAAATTTATACTTTGCGCCTCCATCATAGAGCGCAGAGTGTATGGATATGAATATTTTGGAAAGTGGAAAGAGAGTAGTGGAATTGTTTCGTTCTCAACCACTGGCTGAGACTCGTTACTGTTGCGCGCTAGCGATATCCGCTATGTCCCCACCTACGCTACGCCAAAGCCAATGCTGAATTCCCATAAGGCGGCGAAAGTTGGGAATGCGATAGGCAGGATACAATGCCTTCAAGAGATACGGAAAATTAGAAAGAAAAATATTATTAAAAAACTTTGAAGCTTGTATGGTGAAAATCAAGAGAAAACGTGTTTGTAAGTCATCAATAACAAATTCTTTCAAAAATTATGGATAATAACTATTTACAGTTTAATAAATATTGAAAAAAAAGAATGTTTTGTATCCCTCTAATGTATTTTATCCTGCCTATAGCATTTCCAAGTTTCGCCGCCTTATAGGAATTTAGCATTGGCTTTGGCTCTAGCGTAAATGGGGACATAGCGGAGAGCCACATACAATCACGACTTATATTTGCACTGACATGCTCATAAACCGCGAGGGGGCACAGTTATGTCAAACTGAGAAAATCCGAGTAAAACTCGAAAAACGAAATTTATTTGAATACTACCTGAACACGATAAATTTCCAAATTTTTCATAATGAGCGAGGTTTTATTTAAACATTATATAACAATTAGTCAATGAGTTAGATAATTGCAATGAGTCATTCGTAAATATACATATGTAATAACAAAGTCGACATTTTTATGATAAAATTCAAAACAAAAAATCTTTACAATCTAATTCTTTATTCGTCACATTTGACTTACTTGTACTACTACCGTTTAATTTAAATAAAGTCCAAATACTTTCGTGTGCAGGTGTTGATATGGATATTAATAATCGTAAAACGTCCTCTGAAAACAATTTCGAGGATTTATGAGGAACTGGTCGATATCTTAAAATGATTGGGTCACTTCTTTCTAAAAATCATTTGAAGAAATCTTCTATTGTCTTTCCTCTGTAGTTTTTTCGTGCAAATCAAAGCTGAAATTTCTTGAATAATAAGCGGTTTTTTCTGATTTTCCACTGACAATTGACCGATCGCCAAAATAGATTATGTCATTTTCATGCATTTATAGCTGATGTACAGCAATTGGCATATAATACTAATTGTAAGGCTCTGAAAGTTGGTGAGCTATTTGTAAATCGTATTTTTGCTACTTCAGAATTCTAGAAAAATGCTCAAGCCGTGTTACAATCATTAGAATTGACTGCTCCTCCTGCTATTGGCATGTCAAAATTCAAGAGCAACTGTTGTTTGAAAGCCGACTGTTTTTTTTTGTCAAATCCACCATTTCTTTATTTTCTTTACAATTTTAGCGAGCTTGCCAACGTTTGATATCCAATTCGTATCCACTATGTAACAAGCACTAGAAATATTGATTCTATGCATGAAGAGTTGATAACCTAAAATGTAGGGCTTTCTTTAAAATCAGAACATTTACGATGTAATAAAGTTTATTAAAGTTTGAAATCCATTTAAAACAATCGAGACAACGTTGGGCTGATGTACAGTCCATTAGTGAGTTTCGTACTTTTTTATCAATCGTGGTCAAGCATAACTGCAAAATTTACCAAAATGGGTATTCTGTGATGAGCGAATGTAAAAGGCTTTGGTATTTGAATTTGAATTTGTACATAATTTGCCGGTTCTTTTATTAATTGATGACTTTCTTTGATGAATTGCATTTTTATTGGTCTACACTATCTTGATATAAGATGGTCTTCGATTTTCCTGAACTATAATTGTTGTACAACAATACATCTTTTATGATGAAATGTAGACAAGTTTGTCAAGTGATATAGTATGGTTCCAATACTTATTAGTTACAGCGAGTATTCGGTATGGCTATGTGTGCGTTTTTTCAACACCATGTTTCCCTGAGGTGCACGTAACGCACCGAAATATTGGATTAATTAGTTTAAATAAAATAAATAGTCATGCTCTAAAACCATATTTTATATTATGATTTCGACTAATGAGTGTTGGGAGGTTTTTACAATAAATAATTGTTTTTCCTGTTGATGGGTTTCCACTGATTACATCTCACAGCACGAAAGCAGTAAAGAAATGATTTTAAACCGATTTATCAAGCTCAAGTTAGTGTTTGTACATGCTGTGGAACTACCGTTCATACCCGACTTACCAAATAAAAAAAAATTTTTTAATTGTTCGTTGTCCCACGAAATGTTGGTAAATCATAAGTTCCGGTGTCGCTTGAAAGTGTATACATATGTTTTCCTCGTATTCTTGGGAAAATATGAAAGCGCATTCCCCA
>JAPYYV010010328.1:0-14352 GCA_030522625.1 Copidosoma aretas
CTCGCTGTTCGAGTGACCGGATTCTCACTCGATACGAGTGAAAATTCACTCGAAGACATTTAGAGAGTACCGAGAATAAAAAATATTTGCGACACAGAAGTACTAAAGCATTCACAGAGCTGCGGTCGAGATTGACTGATGTTATGCCGCGCGAATCATTTTATCGGCCTTCTGCATCGTTCGTAGACAAAAACTACGATGGAAATGAAAAAACCCATCAACAGTACGTAGAGCAACCTCGTCATGTCCAACGAATGAACGTCCAAATGTGGCGTATTGGGTACGCGTTCGACGCCATAGTACGTCATTAGAAATCTCCTCAGTTGTTTGCTACCTAAAAACGGGACGCGAAAGTTTCTCGATATACTGCGATAAGCGTACATTTTGACCCAATACTGACGAAGCCCCGATTCCGTCGCCCTGCAAAGCAGCGATGTTATCCTGTCGGCGTACGGCGAGTGCGCCGAAAATTTCATGGTGCGGTAATAGTTAACGGGCTCCAATGGCTCCTCGACCGTGCGCAGAAAAGAACCGTCGCGGAAGTGAAATTTGTAGAGCAGTTTGTAATACATCAGATAACCGTGCTCCGAAACGCACAAATTCGTGTCCGAGAGGAAGAAAAAGAAATTACAGCCGGCTTCGGTGAGCGAGTGGGCCTTTTGTATTTTTCGCGAGATTCCCCGCATGTCGTCCTCGGTGTTTCGATTCCGCAGGTACTCGCGCACCGCGACACTCGTTTCAAACGTCATTCCAGCATCGACGACGTCGCGGTAAGTCTTGAACTCGTAGAACGATTTTTGAGAAAAAGTCGCGCCAAATATCCCCTCCAATGACTCGGAGGTGAAAGTCGCGGACGCGCAGACCAGTGTGAGGAAAATTATGCGATCGATCGTCGTCTGCGGCGAAACGTGTGCGTCGCTACCGAGCAGAATCATCATGAAGTTGTAACAATCCGTGACCTTTGAATTGTATCTGGACAACTTTTTCAAAGTGACGAACGTTGCGATGACCAAAAAAAACACACCGATCAAACTGATCGATTTCCAGGGAACCTTGTTCTCGTAGTAACCATGTTGCTTGATACACATTTCCATGTGCCAATTGTACTTTACGAAATAAGTGCTGTGCGGCTGAACGAGGCGACGCGGTATAAGCTTCCAAGCCCATTCGACGTCAAGTTCGTTGAGAAGCAATCTGCCAGAGACGTTATTTTTGTCCTGAACATCGACAGAACAGTTGAGCGCTTGCTTCAAGTATCGGTACAAATTTTCAAGCTCACTATTACCTATGTACTCTTCCATCGGCAATCGTTTTTTGAGTACTTTTCTGAACCTTATGTGAGTGTCGATGCTTAGCGTGTATCCGTTCAGATCTCGGAGCTTGTCGGGAAATAATGGACAATCTTGCAAGTCGCGATTAACGGTTAGTAGGTCATTAAAGGGATTGTAATTTAATATTTCGACATTTCCAACCGAGTCGATCAATTGCCACGATTTCGAGCGATATTTGTTCCTCGTGTATTTTTTTGAAACGACAATCTCGATCAGAGTGGTGTGCAAATATTTTATGGACCACAGTTTTAAGAGAATGCTGCGTATTTTTTTAGTCGGCCTTTCATATAGTAAATATATGAGACAAGGAGGACGTTGACCGGAACGAGAGTGATTTTGCAAAAGATCGAAATAAAAGTAAAACTCTGATCTTATGTTGAATTTACTTACAGAAAGGTCTATTATTAGAATTTTGAAAGTATTACGTTCCAATAACCCAGAAAACTTTTTCAAAGTGCGCCTCATGTAGCGATTTTCTGTCCAGTTCGTTACTGTTGGAGTTAGTAAAAAGGTAGAAAATTGTTCTTCAATACTTTTTATCACACTTAGAGATATTTTTGAAAGGTTTTTTTCATCTCTCGTTACGATGGTTACATATTTCAAGTTTAAATCCTTTTTCAAGTAACTTAAAACTGGCTTTTTTATTTCATAATCAGTTAGAGTATTAACACTATGAACCAGTAGGAACACACAAGTGATTGTTTTATCAAATTTTTCCATTTTCGTGGTTATTTCACACGTTTTACGTATCAATCGGACGGAGCGAAGTTTAATACATAGTACAGTTCGGTCGAGCTTTGAACATGTTCCATGGACAACCTAATACTATGCACTAGATGTTTTTGTAGGTCAAATCAAAGAATCTGAAATATTTAAAAGTGTCATTGTAAATACCATTATTAACCGCCTATACTTACTTGTGCAAATTTTTGTTGCAAAATTGATGTTATTGAGAATTTTTGCCAAAAGGAGGTAATTATTTCATCAGTTTTTGTATCTTCGTTGCATAATAGTACGGAATTGTTTTGTATGCCTTACATCATTTAAAGAATTATTAGAAACTTTTTATTTTTATTTTTACAAAAAACAAATTTACGCAACTTAAAATTCACATGCTAAATGAATGTAATGCTATAATTTTAATTAAATACTTAAATTCTTTAATACCTACTTTTATCCTGAAATAATAATCTTATTTGCTCTACGTTTTTTACACACTCTGAATCCATACCTATTTCTTTTATCTGAAAATGATATGTTTTTAAATACTCTTTTGCGTTGTAAATTTTTATCACTTTTGAATAAAAAATTCATGTTAAATATAGTCAGCGAAATACTTATCATGTAAAAAAATAATTTATACTGCAGTTAGTGAAATTGACTTGTTTCCATTCATATTTTTGATCACTGTTTCAATATTGGTATCTTTTCAAATAAATTTGATACGATTCGAGCAGAGCCATCTCATAATTATACATATAAAAAAATGTTTCCCCCGTACTATTGTTTGCAATAGTAAAGGGAAATTTTTTTAAACGAGAATTAAGTTACAGCTGTCACTCATGATGCTATGCTCCATCCGATGCGTTTTCCAGCAGTAAAAGATAAACTTTTTATGAATCGAAGAAAACCTTATTATTTCATCAAATAAAATTTAAATGTATACATTAAAACCGATACAATTGATTGTACACCTTGTTTCAAAAAATTTCTTTACAAAACCGAAAAACTTATTAATATAAAAATTTATCCTATGCAAAGTTACATGAAATTGTTTGTACTAAAACGAATAAATAGGTACTTTTCGGTATAAAAAATTGCACCTAATTTCTTAAACATTGTATACCTTGAAAAATTCTCCGCAGTTACCTATACCCTATATCGTCGCCTGGGAGGAACAAGGTACCATCTCAAATTTCGGCTGAATAAGGTACTATCTCGGCGCTGCAGGAAAAAGGTACTATCTCGGCGAAGCGGGGAAAAGGTACTATCTTGTTTTTGAGTTAAAAGATGCTATCTCGGCGCCACAAAAAAATGATTGTATCTCGGATAGTACCCTTCCATAGTACCTTTCTCAGCGCTCTACACGAGATAGAACCTTTTTCAGCCAAAATTTGAGATAGTACCTTGTTCCTCCCAGGCGACGATATCTGAAATCGATCAAGGATAGAACGAGCTTCGCAAAAGTGAAATCGAATGAAAAGCCAAAAAGATTGATGTCTTTAGTGAGTACTCCTTGAAAATTTGAAATAACGCGTATCTAAAAATCCAAATTTGTTGAAACAATTTTTTTCCAGCTCACAAAGTGCCCCTTTTCCATACTGCAATATCTCATTATTATTGAACTTCAACAGACAGCTCTAATAATTATTACAAATTTACTGTTGTACATGAGTGCTGAGCCTCCCTACATACGAAGATCGTTTTAAATGTACGAAAAGTTTTTAACTTTTATCTTCACGCAAGGTAAAATATTTTAACTTAATTAAGTACTACAATCACTTTATCTCGCACATGATGTTTACATGTATTTTTCGTATAATACGTTACATATCATATGATAATATTTTTGATCATAGTTTTTGTGTCCTGGCACTTCCCAAACATAAACGTTCGAGAAAAAGCTCATTGTCAGCATGTTAGTGTCTCTAAAGTAACAAAAAATTACTCAACGCGCGATCTTAAAGAATTCGGGCAAGAAATAACTTTGATGATTTCTCCCGTTTTTCTGTGCTTCCGAAAAATAGTTATTCCTGTGAGACGTGCCCGTATTCCATTCAGATTACGAGCATCGATTTTAAAATTAATATTTTGCATATTCATCAGCCGCACGTTGATTTTAAGTCACTGTCTGTAAAAGAAAATGTTACTTTTATTGTTTGGAGATTAGAAAAAAGACCACTTCTACGAAAATAGTTATGGTATTGAAATAAATGGACGCATGATGCAAGAACAACAAAAACTTTGGTCAAATCGTTCCATCGTTTTTAGTATTAATGACTTATATCTTCACTAAATCCACAAGTTTTCTCCTGGTAAAAATCAAGTATCTTATTTCAATGATTTCCACGTAATCCAACGGCGAGCAATGATTAAGCTCGCAATCTCTGTTGTTTACCAGCGGCATACGAAGATGAAGAAAGGAAGGAAAATTCGCCCCGACCCCAAAAAAAAGAGGGAAACTTTTGAAAGAATACAAGTCCATCCGAGAATAATATCGATCAAAATGATGACACCGCGCGCGCGCGCGCGCGTGAAAGTTTGGAACAACCGTCGCAGCGCACCGGTAAAATGACGCGAACGTCCACAAATTGTGTTTTCAAAATGCAAAAAATCACCAACTCTGCCCGTACCAGCTTCGTCCTGGACCCGCGATTCTCTTCTCCGCGAACCAAACGATGCGCCGGCGATGTCCCCGCCGATCCCGCGGACGAGCCGAACACCGATGAACCAGCCGCTCGCCTCCGCGTCCCGGGAGAGAACGAAGACCAACCTGCAGAACGGCACAATTTCTCTGCACTCGCGTTGCGCAGCGATTTCGCTTTCTTCCGCGCGCATCTGTACGCGGGCACGTTGGCGCGGACGGGGGAGGGGGGGGGGGCGAGAACGGGGGGGCCGCGACGGCAGCCAAATCCCCGCAGCGCTATGGACGAGGACGCGTCAGCAACGGGCAGGACGACAGCGTTACGCGCCGATGTAATGCATTACACACACCTGTACGACAATGACGGTGTTCGGTGGGATGTTTAACGTTCGTGAATTACCGAGGTGTGACGAGATCGGGCTGCGCGCGCGTATGCGCTCGCGCTGGCCTCGATTTGCGGGAGCGGTGCGTGTGCTGCTGGGTGCCGAACAAGAGAAGCCACCGCGCGTTTTCTTCTCCCCTTGCGAGGCGAGGCCGCAGCGCTGGTGGATTCGGAAGAGCAGAGGGGAGGGAAGATGATGATGATGATGGTCCCCGTGGGGCGCGCGGCTCGGGATGATGCGTCGCGCGAGTGCAAGGGCAACGATGATGGTTCGCGCGCCGCTGAGAGACAGAGACACTCGTACCTTTTGGCGCGTCTTCGGGTCGGCTCGGGTGATTCAAGCGAGTTTCATTTGATGATGGTGGGTGTGTTTTTTTTGAGAACCGAGCGTACGCGCTGTTTATTCCGGGGATGTAGTTTTTCGCGTACATGTATGATGCGTACGTTATTGTTGGGAAAACATTAGCTGTTAATCGAATGAACGTGTTTATCGGAAGCGAATATTACGAATGGATGGAACGAGCGGCCAACGTTGTACGAAGCGCCAGTGTAATTCGAATAACGGAATTATATTTCGATGCAGTTCCATTAGGTCGATATCATATTCAAACAATTTTCATGGTATTATTGTTCGGAATGAAAAGATTTTTCGGATATTTTAAGACTATTTTCGTCACCCATCAGACGAATAGGGTTTGATCCACCAAAAACCCTATTCCGGCGCCAGCCAGTCTTCGAGCTTCGCCTGGACACGCAAGAGCCACTCCACTCGTCCCTTTGAGTGTGAGCTGGTCACCAAACTTCTCCGTTATTTTCCATCACCCCCTTCTTCCAGGGGGGCATAGTGCTTTGCACTGGTCCCAGATGCGAGGAGGCACGCGGGTGAATCCGACACTCTCTCTCTCTCTCTTTGAAGACTTCCCCTCCTCGCCCCTTTAAAAAAAAAAAAGTGTACTTTCATAAAATCAACTATTGCATTGAATATCTCATCCGTCAATGAAAAATTAGGATGCTACAAAACGATTTTTTGGCCCTTTTAAAACGATTTCTGCAATTTAGAGCCGTAAGACGACGCCGTATTAACGTACGAAACAAAAAAGTTGCATCTACATTAGCTCTGCAACTTTTGAATTTAACTTCTTTTTTGCAAATATCATATGAATTAGTTAGATACTATAAAACTTGTTTTTTGCTGTTTTCGTCACTATATCGCGTTATAGAGCATTGCATGCTGGGGTAAAACGTGTAACACATAAAAGTTGTATTTCATCGAGATCTACAACCTTGCCTTCGAAAGCAAATTCAAAAAATGTATGTGAAAGAAATTATGTCGGAAAAAATTTATTGTTGTCTTTTGGAGCAATGCAGATAAAATTTTGGAAACATGTCTCTCTCCGATGAAAACTGTACAAATGTAAACTATCAGCTTGGATATTAAACCCAAAGCTATCTATAGCCCTACACAAATGAATGTAATAATTACGTGAGTTAGTCAAAAAACTTGATCACGTATGTATATAGGGTACATACCCTACGTCTATACATGAACCATAATACTTACACGCGAACCATTCTCAGATTAAGTTAAAATATTTTTTTACATCAAAAATAGAAGATTCATGAGTGGTTACACTTTTTGCTCTGACAAAAACAAACATTGGTCGTGCCTCAAAATAATGAATATTTTAATTCTTAATAATATCGTATCTGAAATTTACGCATGGTACTAAGAAAACGAATGTTTTTGGTTATAAAAACGCGACCATCATGGAATACATAGGGTATCTATTCATCTCTAGAAAATGAATAAATTGTATAACGAGAGTTATTTCCGACGTTATTTCATTTTTTCGACACTCAGAATGCGAAATTCAACTTTTCGTACCTGCACGGACAGAGTGTGCCTGATGTTCAATGGGGATTCGACCAAAAAAAAATTTATCAGATTCATGAGGGAGATCATTAAAAAATATTGGACAAGTATTTATTACTTATATCAACAAAAATCTACAATGCTAATGTTTTTTGTAAAATTCAAAGACAATACACAATTATTAAAACCACCCATACTTTGAAGTTATGTAGGTAGTGGTATTCTAATGATGATTTGTACATTTTATGAATAATAATCTTGCTGAAATGTGGTTGTTATAACAAAATATGATATCATCATACTTATCAACTGAAAAAATTAATTTAGTAAGATTTAAAGTATCTTGTCTTAAAACATACGAAAAAATACTCACCGATACGAATAATGATTCGTTTAACGAAAAAATATGAAGGACTTCAAATCTAATATCTGCACATTTACATCGATATGAAAATAGTAGTAACTAAAAATAAGTATTTTAATGATTAAATAATTGATAACTTGAATTTACTACCTTTAAATTTTTACCTGATATGCTATACTTTTATATTTCACATCATTAGTTCGCAACATGCATTGAATCAATGTATGGTTGATCTTTTTATTCTGTGTGATTAATAAAAGTTCTATACATTTTCATAAGAATAATAATAAAAATAATAATAATAAATTAAAATCAGTAATATATTACCTCTTCAACTGCTAAACTTGCAGTCTTAGTTAATATTAGAATCATAAATATAAAACCAAATGGTAAAACATGTATTAAATCTAGTATTGAAACTGTCTGTCTGAGCGTCAAATTTAAAATATAGTCAGAGCTACGCGAAAGGTGCAAAAAATATACAACAATGCATAAAAATATTGATGGAGAGTAAAAATTAGACAATTTGTTTGATATTTCAATCAATGACTTGTACATTTTTTGTAATTCCTGCACTGTTAACAATTTTTCATGTAGATTGTCATGACTAAAAAAATTAATATTTGTTACACTACTAAACTTTCCAAAATTTTTTAAATGTTTGCGAATCCTTTTCAACAAAACTCTTATTAATAACGTAAAAAGTACATGTTGCAATATTATTCCATCTACTATAAAAAAATGAGCTCGTATTAACAAACAGATGATTTTTAAAGATAATTTTGACGGTAAATTGCAAGTGTCAAACTTGGATGAAATTGTTACAAAAATGTATATAATATACCCCATACAAATAATATATTTTATGTCTTGTAATATCCATTTATGATTATTTGTGTTTTTTTTTAATCTTTCTATTAATTCTTTTACTGAATGAAGTTTTGTAAGAATAGTAATAGCGGTTTTTTGTGTAACAATCGATCGAATTATAATAAAATCAACTATCCCAAAAGTAATTATATCATAAATATGTGTTAAAAAAATGCTCAGTGAATAATCAAATTGAACAATAAATTTCAAAAGAGTATTTTGTAGGTGATTATATTGAGTTATGATTAAACATATTAGTAGACAAATATTATAGACTACTCCTGTATAAGAGTAACTAAATGACCAGCGTTTGAAACTATTATTTTCAATTGAGATCTCTTTAAAATTTATAGTTATTGTACCAAGTATTCGATTATAAAAGTAGAAAAGTTTTGTTAATGGAAGCTGGAAGTTTCTCGTTCCCATTCTTGATATTATCTTAGCGAACATCTTAGTTGTATAGGTTTTGAGCTGAAATCAAAAAATTGATTCAACGGGAAGTAATTTTTGCTTGGCTTACTTACTTTGGCCACTTTTTTAAAATAACAGATAATTTTTACTCACTTCTATTATTCTATTTAATTAATATTGGATGTTTATTTGAACAAAAGTTTATAAGCTATACAACATTAAGATTGATTATTTAGTTACTTTATTTTACCAATGAAAGTCTGGCTTACTTGATCTTCGACAGCTGACTGATGATTATGGAAAAATATTTCGAAATAACAACAAATGTCCATCGATTTCTTGGTAACTCTTTTTAATTAAGAAAATTACACCGACTTACAATTTATTTACATGTTTCAGTAAGAGCATAGAAGCGAAGTAAAGTTAATTAAGTTCCATGCCTGAAACGTGTTAGTGATAATTCATAAATACAAAATACCAGCTTCGTTTTTACTCATCACTTTTACAAATTATATGGAGAGTCATGAAACCTAGCTGTACTATGCTGTACCTTGTTATTCGAGCGTATAATATGGAGTGATGAAGAAAATGTGAAAGGGTTACCATTATCCTTATTATTGATTATAATTTACCATATAAATAATACTAACAATACACATAACATGTCCAAATTTTAGAGGGCCTAAATTCATAGTTTTTGAGAAATTAAATCGCAAAGATTGCCGGTTGTACACGGGCTCTTATGGAGAGGTCGTTGCCAACTGATTCTCTAAACACATTTGTACTTCTAACTCGGTTAATTTCCTTCACAATTCCACAAAAAATGAATGTAATAAAGTTAACCCTAATTAAAACAATAATTGCAAAGTTCAGGAAGCCTAGCTTTACCATTAAAAGATTCATCGACTGAAAGTTACTGCATAATGTTTTTTGTATATCTATACAGTGGTACAGGTCCAAACAAAAGTCCATGCTATCCAAAATATTCCGCGATTGTTATAATTTTTTCCGTTATTTTTTATGTGTGTACATCAGACTTAATACTTATTTACTTGTTTCCTATACAAGAATACAATAATACTTATATTGAAAGGATGTAAACCAAAAACTAATTTTTGATGCTAACTGTACCACGATAACCCCCTTAAGGTGGCTCATCACCCCAATATAGCACATATTTTGAATATTTTTTTATGAATGTTTATTAAAAGTTATGAGGAGTGTCACTTAATCTGACAATAACATAGCTAGTGCCGAATATCATGCGATTGTTTTCATAAAATTTTGTTGTTTAATTTTTCGGAGACCGAAGCTTGAAAAAAAAAAATTCAATAAATTACGTTAATCTTTTTCAATTTACATCTGATTTTTGATTTTTTGGGTTCATTCTCTTCCTTGACCGAATCCATCGGGAGTTACCAGGGAAAAAAATGTAAAAACATGGATAGGTTTCCCAGAAAATTCAATTGTTTATACAGAAAAACGAAAAATTAGTGAACAATTGAATTTTCTGGAAAACCTATGCAAGTTTTTGCAATTTTTTCCGTGATAACTCCCGATGGATTCGGTCAAGGAAGAGAATGAACCCAAAAAATAAAAAATCAGATGTAAATTGAAAAAGATTAACGTAATTTATTGAATTTTTTTTTTTCAAGCTTAGGTATCCGAAAAATTTAACAACAAAATTTCATATTATTGTCAGGTTAAGTGACACTTCTCATAACTTTTGATAAACATTCATGATAAAATATTCAAAATATTTGTACATTGGGGTGATGAGCCACCTTAAATAATAAATTTATGTAATTTAATGCACGATTCTCCTTAACGGTGTCAAGTTCCAACATTCTTCCAACAGTCATATCTCAGCTCGTGGTAATGAGTAGTTTCATCGATACCTCAACAATTGACGAAACGCAGAGCTGTTTAGTCGAAAAACTCTCTCGCCTTGCATCCGAGCGCGCTTGAAAATTCAGGCCCGCATTCCTTCAAGCTAATTATGGAACAGTTTTGGCGCGCGTACGAATATAAAAAGTGACGGCTCAATAAAAAAAGCCCCGAGCGATAATCCGGAGCAGCGGGAGCGATCGAGGCGCAGCCTAAAAATATTCCGCGCACTTACGGAAAAGTTGGAAGGACGCTGCAGCGCCGTTGGCCGCATTATCAGCGCTGGAAGCGCGTCCAGCTACCGAATCGTAAAAGCAATCGTCGCCACGGACTTTTTACGGGCGCGCAGTATTCTCGGACTTATCCGAAGTTCGAAAAGAGATTAAAAAAGTAAAGAGAGAAAAAAAAAAGAGCGCACTCGTGTACCTTGCAAGGATGAATTCAAGAGCACGTGGCTGTCTTTCGATTTTATTGGTACACGCTTGGAGAGTTTCAAAAAGACATCGTCTTTGGCAGGCATCATGACATTATTCAAAGAGATAAAAGGTGACTGATGATAAAGGCAAAGTTTCAAATTACTTTGTCAAATACTCCGAGCCCTCTTTCATCAATCGGGACACAAATTCCATTGCAGATCGATTTCTCCGAATTCCACTCTATTTCGCGGCATCGATTACGAAGAGCGACGCGCACGGCGGCACCACCTTCATCATAAATTAATTTCCTGATCAGTCAGGCCCTTCGCCTCAACACTTTCGCACATCGTACACGCGCTCGCCAAATTTTTTCTCGTCGCTCTACGCGTGGGCATGGCACATTATAAAACACCGCGCGCTACCCCCCCCCCCCCCCCGCCCCCAGGACGCGGGAAAAGGCAAAGCCCGCGTTCGACGACGCGATGGGCGTGCAAGGCGCGCTTTCGACGACGCGATGCGCACCTCGGCGCTCTCTCCCTCTCTACGGCCCGACACGACTTTGATCCTCGTAATCTCGGCGCGTCTGTCGAAAACGAAAAGGAGTGCGTAAGCTATCGGCCTGCGCCTGATTTGCGTTGCGTAGCGCTCTGTCGACGACTCCTAGCGCCTAACGCTCCCCCGAAAGACGCACGCCTTTGGTGATCGAGCGAACGGGCGCGTGTACCATGGTATAATACTCGTCGAGGAACTCGGCCTCTTTGAGATTTTCGGGGCTGTGCGTAACATCGCCGGGCGCTTCGGACCGGCGGTAACAAATCGCTTTATGATCGACGCTCTAGGGTCTCTGTCAAGGCGGTTGACAACCTCAAGGAATCAACCGTCCGTTTTCATCAAAACTTTGTGCGCTGATCGGCGGAGTTGTGAAACATATCCGTACAAAGCTTCAAGACCTTTGGTTGGATGAATTTTTCTCGTACTCATGTCCGAATGGTTCTCCATTGTATGCATACAACGCGCACGCGAACGGCTCTGGTTTGGAATTACTGCAACAGAATTCGACGAATGGGGGAAAAAAAAAAATGACGAACACGTTTAGAATCGCTGATCGACGGTCGCGCTTGCTCGTTGTGGCTGCTTACGTTTGTGATACTTGCTGTAAATAACATCGGTCCATTGATACCTTGCATTTGCTGCTAAACGGGCCGGAATCATCGAAGATGTTTAAAAAAATACGTCGATTGATTAACGGGAGCAAAAATACTCGGAATTTTCTAATGACAGTTGAATGTGGGATAGAGAGATGAAGATGATGATTAACGAAAGTAAGTTTAAAAATTTTGTGGAAGAAATAACGAAATGGTTTTTTTTTTTAATTTGCTTATGATATTTATTATTATTATTATTATTATTATTAACATCGACGCCTGACAACACCCACATTGATTCATGATCATTTCGCAGCTTCGTATCATCAACCAATCGTTTTTCACAGCCAAAGTTTTGACCAGCACATTATTTAGCCTACGAGAAAAAACAACGGTATATAATATGCACTATACCGCAACAGGATCAGCCAACTCCCCCCCCCCTGGTGCGCCATCAACTCTTGATCGAAAGAAGTCCACCCCCCCCCCCCCCCCCCACCCGGTATATATACACGATCTGGAAAGCAAACGGGTAAGGATGTATAATGACTCGTTCCACCCTCGCCCGGAGCACTGATGGGGGAGAGATACCGTGGCCTTGGCGAAGCCTCCGGTTCGGGCTAGAGACGCCCCCTCCTCGTCGTCGCGGGACACCGGGCAAAAAAGGAACGGGTATTAATTAAAGTCGCCGATCGGTGCATCGGGAGGATGTGTGTGGGTAACGAAACGGCCGATTCAGTGAGTATTTGTTTTTTCGCGTCTTTTTTTTTTCTGTTCTTAAATTTTTTTTTGTTTATTCGAACATTTCGTATTATTTACATGTTTGTGCATTGTTCATGGTTTAGGTAAAAACTGAGTGCAGTGAGAGGACGGGGCAATAACTGGAAAATACCAAACATCACTCAAAGTACAGCAGTTTCAAGATCAATCGTACTTTTTGAATTAATATTTCGATCGATTAAGGTCCATGCGGAAAAAAATGGTTACACTAATACACAGTTCCGGAATCTTGTTGTTATATGACGAGTTTTTTTATCTTTTGAGAGATGTTTGAATATTTCTCAGACACTGCAGGAACTTTTCGGGCCTATACTATTTTGACTTTTAAATTTATTTATTTATGCGATGACCGAACGTGCATCGCCGCCGCCTAATATCCATGATGCGTCGTTCTTTATCTGCTGCCGCCGATAATCTGCGGGCGATTATTTTTTGGAAAATTTGTATTCTAATATTCTAATATTAAAAAGTAGAGTGGGCAATTGTGTCAACCGCGCAATCTAAGCATTTTTTTCATCAACGCCACTTTTGCTCTCATGTTTACAGTGATTAAAAGTACAACGCAAGGTAGGCTTATAAATAGTAATACGTGCCAACTATTTCAATAAAATATTCCTGTTAAGGATTTTGACAGTAATAATAAGAATAACAATAATAACACCCGTGAAAGCAATTCGAAAGATTTATATCCAATCGTAGAGAATTGTCTAGAAATATTTGAAAGCCTATGACCACCGATTCTTCCAAAACAAGCCTTCGAATCTGTATTCATGAAAATTTAGAGCATGAACTAACGACAAGCGAAAATAAGTGAGCGATGCATGCATGGAACACCGATCGATTCCGCGTGAAAACGAAAAAAGCAGTCGCCGACCGATTCAACTTTCCGCGGAGACAATTTCATCGCCGCAGCCACATTTCTTCAACAGCCGCGATCCGGAAAACCCATCAACGCCCAGTAACCCGAGACGAGGCAGATCGGTCTGATGATTTGTCGGGTTCGCCCATCGTTGAACCAGACACGCGCCGCACTTCCTAGCATTCGAAATGCAAATACTTTGTCCAACCGACGCCTCCTAAAACGCGCGCCGCTCGTAAAAACGAACGCTCGGCCGTAATCGGATTTCCCCCCCCCCCGAGCCATTATTTTTCTCTCCACCGCGTAAATTTTCGCCCACCTCGTTACTCGTACGCGTAACACCACCGCTCGCGAGCCGTTGATCGAGACTCAACCCTGGGAGTCAATTACGGGAGGCGACCCGGAACACGACGAGCCTCAAAAATTCGCGGTACGACCCTACTCCCGTACATACACATCCTTCGAGCTGCCCTATCGCATACCCCCGCGTCTTTTCATCACAATGCACTTATCCCCGAGCCTCCCATTATAGCATCCTCTGACGCGTGCACTCCCGATGGATTCGCTCACCTGACGCCCACAACAACAATACAGCACACGCAGGCGACCCTCCAATTAACCGCGGCGAGCCGACTTCTGCGTACGGTCCCTCTCGAATAAATTTAACGAG
>JAPYYV010010329.1:0-11384 GCA_030522625.1 Copidosoma aretas
AAAAAATCCTGCACCGACCGGGATTCGAACCCTCGCCCCACTTGAGCAGCCGTACCTCAGACTTGCGCCTTAGCCAACTGTGCTACGACTGCTCCTCTATTTGTATATTACTATGCGCATATTACATTAAAATGAGAATGTAACTTAAAATTAATCTTAAAGTTCTTACAACTTTTACTCAAGAACCACTGTAATTGTTTCCCTATTGGGGAATTTTTATTTCAAACACCTGTAAATACTTTTTAATCACGATATTTTCTCATATATATTGTTAGTATATGTTGTGGCGCTCGAACATCATAATTTTTGCAGAGAAAATTCCTTCAAATCTTTTGTCCGATATGTATAAGTATTTGTGATACGTACTATAACGTTATAATATAAATGTTTGATTAATACTCACTGGTTTTTTGTGATGTGAAAATAAAAATAGAACAAAACACTAGAACATTCTTGAAAATCATTTTTAGAAAACTTTGGTTTTTTTTTACAACTTGAATTATGACCTCAAAAAGAAAGTAAATGCCACAATTCATGGGTAAATCCTGCCTATGAATGAAGGCAATGAGTGTAATAATACCAGTAACAATATTACCGTAAAAAGAACATGCAACGTTTTATATAAAGACTAATCCATCTTCGATGATGATGATGATGATTATTATTATCATTATTATTATTTAATGACAGCTCATTAGTGATTATATTATTCTCGCTTTTCAGCGTTTCAGTGCAGATGTGGCCACGAACATCGATAAGAAATTCATTTTTAAATATATTTTTAAGGTATACATACTCCCTAGTCTCCCTACAAGCGATATTACTTTACAACTAGAAGAAATGAGAAAGATAAATGGGTCGTTTCACGAAAAACGGGATATTTTGGTGCGTGAAATAGGATTTACCAAATTTGATGTTTAGAATTTTGTTATTATTTTCTCCATGTTATGTGAGGTCCAAAGTAGCTGGAAATTTTTGGGCCCGGCTCTATTGTCATTTTTCGAAAACACATGTTATTTCGAATGGGATTTTTTTTTTAATTTAAAAGAACGTTTCGGTAATGACAGGCCTGTAACGCTACTTTTTTTTGACAATTCTGAAGCCCCGCATGAAAGTTTTTCAACAAAGTTTGGCATATCTGCACACTAGGTGCCTTCGTACGAAATAGTTACCATGTCGATAATTGCATCAACCTCCGAGATTAGGTGCGTCACGGTAATGACCGCTTATTTTAGCCAGCAGAATTCTCGATATTCACGACGACACTACGACTAGGCGCATTCGAATTTCCAGTTGAGAAAAATTGGTCGATATTCTTGCTCGCTCTACTATACAAAATGGTCAAGTTAAAATCGCTCAGAGTTGACCACTTTGTTAAAAAAAATTATTTGTCGCGTGCAATTCAAAAGTGTCAAAAGTAGACTTCACAATTGGAACGCCTTGTACACTTTCAAAAATTTTGTTGTATCGTCCTCATCGACTAGAAGGGGTATTAGATTATTGGAAAATACATCTTGAAAAATTAAAAACTTATCAACTAGGCGCCAGAAACCGCGGAAAATGAAATTTTTAAATGCTTCGCGTTACGGTAATGACATTTTGGCCTGTTTTTTCGACCTTACGACTACAAAATAAATTTTTTCGCCAAAATCTCAAAAACGTATCTAGGGGCCATTGGTGTACACCATTTTAAAAAAGTTCTGGCTAGAAATAATGTAACGCGTTGATTTTAACTATAGGCTTCATGAACAATCCCGATTTTCGTGAAATGACCCAAATATATTTATTTATTCAAATAAAATTAAAATTTTTTTCATCATTGTTGACACTAATTAAACATTAATGACGAATAATAAGTATAATTATGCTGATTTCGTTTATCTATAATTTTTTTGGCACATATGTAAACAATGATAAGAAGCAATGTATGTACTTTATGAAAAAATATCCAAAATAAGTATGTAGGTCTTACAACATTATACTTACCTATAATAAAAAGATAATTACCGATGATTCACTGATGGTGGACATGCGCCACTGCAGGTACGAAAAGATTACCATTTCATTTTTTTCGGCTCATTCAAAGGGAGGAAATCCCTTGCAATTATTCTATATACTGCTATTTCGTAAAATAATTATTCAGTGAAAAATTCGCAAAGTTTAAGAAAGTGGCAATTTTGTAATCTGCTACAGACATGCCAGACGCGTTCTTTTATAATATTTTTTGATAACAAAGATTTCGATTGATTTTTTCTTCAATTTGCATATTATACCATTGGCTGTTTTTAATTTACTTTGATCAGTATGTAATATATGTACAAGAAAAAAGCCCTTGGTTCTTTAAAACAAACAATTACATGTTATTTCTTAACAAAAATTTTTATTGAAACGAGAAGGCACAATAAAGCAATTCAAAAGATATATGTATAATTAAATTCACTCTAATTCAAAACTTTTCACAAATTATTCTCCTTTTTAGGATAGGATAAGGATCCTTGACAACGAAAAAAGGACTAAAATAGTTTTCTACATCAACTCACAAAAGAATACAATTTTTTTTTATTTTTATGAAATTTGAAATAAAATCATCATTTGCTCTGGGATCGGTACAAAAAAAGATTATAAAAAGGCTTCAAAAGAGTACGTCTAAAAACTTTCATTGCGTGGTAAATTTTTTTTGCCGCTTCCGGTTTAGTAAAAAAAATTTGTCAAGTACCAAAGGTAAGTATACCTCATGAAAAAATTTGCGCCAACTTTGAAACGAAAACAGCTATTTTTCCAGTAACAGACAAGCAACAGACAAGATGCATGTGTGTCTTGAGGACAGGAAATTAAGTTTAACCTTTAAGTTTCTTTAAAACCAATCATATGTACATTTAACAATTTTCTTTATTGAATTTTTGAATTTTCATTAAATTTTTATACATTCAAAGCCTGCAAGTAAAAAGATCAAAAATATTTAATACGGGAAGTGTCAAGCTTACAAAAGAAAAGCTTCATCGTTTACTTTGCAACACACATTTTGAGCGCAATCTGGTTCGAGTTTCACGTTCCACCGTTTTATAGGACTAGCCGACCTAGGGACAACAGCAGCGCTAGATGATGGTCTTAGAATTGAAGCGAATTGAATTAGCTTGTAATAGGGATTTTTGTGCGGTTGTCATAAATGCTCCATGTTACTTGGTGTATGTATGTTTCTGGAGGAAAGCCGTAAACAAACGATCTATAAGTATGCTCGTACTTCAATATGAATAGAAATGATACTGATTTCTTTACTAACGTGCATAAAACAAGTTCTACTGCTTACTCTCAATATTATTTTACATGAAATTAAGATGCACGGTAAAAATTGGACATTCAATTAAATTTTTTACAAAAATTAGCATAAAAAAATCAGTTTCAACATTAAAATAGTTTTTTTATCCTAAGCAATAACATTAAAACAAAATAATTTTTAAATATAAAAGATAAAAGGTGTTCACTGCAGTAGTAAAATAAAGATTCATCAAAAATAGTTTATAAAAGTACTTTTGAAACAGTTTATTCAACGTTTATCTTGGCAAAAAAAAATGCAAATTCTTTTTTGCAAAGTAGTAACTTTGAGTAGTGATTTGATTTTAAAATAAAAGATAAGTAAATTCGTATTGACGAGATTTCATGTAATGAGTAAAAAAAATTGCTTACTTCCTACGCTGCAACATATGAAATGTATTATAATATTGTATCTTTCGTAATATATATGTGTGTACGGACAAATAATTATTATATTGACGCTACTTGTAGCATCTGAAAAATAACTTGATGATCGAGTTTTACATGTACGTATAAACGTAAAAAATACAGCTACTATAGGTTTTTAACTATATCGACACTCTTTTAAGCATTTTAAAAATAAATTAATGATAACTTTCACACACCTTTCCTCAAGGTGCGCAAATCCATGTGAAACTCGAAAAACAACAGTACCCCTCTCACTCTCGTCCATCAATCAATTCTAAATTCCACACCACGATCTTCCGTCACAGCTACGAGGTACATACGTTTACAACTTCATACAATCAAGCCTCTCCTCCAAACTCGCCAAACTACCCTCACCCCCGCAGATGGCAACTTTCGACACCTGAAAGAGAAGAAAGAATAAAACTGCCACCACCACGAAAAAAACCCGACCAGCCTGTACACCCCGCACTCACCTGCTCCACCCGGAATACCTCCTTGCCCAACCCGTGATCATTAAGCTGAGCGGTATGACCGAGCTGTACGATCTCCTGGGCACGGCCCAAGTCGCCGCACTGCGCGAAAGCCCTGGCCAACTGCAGCCTCACCCAGGCGCTCGTGGACGATCCCAGAGACTCGTGAATGGTCAGCCTGATAAACTCGGCCAACTCGAGCTCGCCGGTCTCCCGAAAGACAAGCTCCACGTGGATCCCGATGAACGGACAGCCGGTGAGTTCGTAGGCCTTGCGCAGGTGTTGCAGCTCGGTGTTGAAGGGCCAATTGCCCAGGCACTGGAAGCAGGTCGGGTACAGCAGGCTACGGCCGACGAGGAAGTGAAAGAGCGGGGCACCGGGGCAGTCGTCGCTCGCCGCCTTGGCCAGGGCAAGGCTGAGCCAGAAGGCCGACTCGTTGCCGGCCTGAAAGTTGTACCAGGCCATGCTCTGGCAGGCCTTTATGGTGCACACCGTCTCCCTCGACTGCATCAGGTGCTCGGCCAGAGGCGGCGGCCGAAACGTCGGGGCGATGCTAGGCGCGAGCTCGTCGGCTCCGGACTCGGCGATCAGGGCCTTGTGCACGAAATAGAGGCTCGACTGCCAGATGTGCTGCAGCACGGGCTTCGAGATGCCCTGGTGGACGGGTTGCCTGCAAGAAAATCGTATTGTTGTTTTGTTATCAAAGCAATTAACGTTACTTCCGTAACTATATGTAATGAATAATCTTGCAGGATGCACAGAACGGTACAAGACTCCCAACAAGTTCAACTCTCGATGCACTCGAGTGTTATTATTATTTGCATACAAAACATTAATTTCACAACGATCGAATGATAAATGATTATAAACTTGCAGGAGTAAATATTTACGCGTGTTTGAGAGAAAAGCATGGAATGTAAGAATCAATGAGTGTAGAGGTCTATTAAGTAGGTATCCAAACTCACTCGTAATCGATGTTCTCACAAATGTGGGACGCGTTGATCAAGCACTTGATCGCCGCTTCGTGTTCGTCCTTGACGGTCCCGATGTAGGCCATCAGGACGTTGTTCATGAAAGCAACGACCGGCTGCTCTTGTACCGTTACGTCGAACAGCTCGTCGCTCAGCTCGGTCGTCAGCACCAGGTTCTCGTCAATCTCCCACGTGAAGGGACACTGCAGCTCTTCTTTCTCGAACTTTGTCACTTCGTTGTGTCCCATTGTTAATTCTTTTATATTTATTTGCGCAACAGACTCGGAGAAAGTAAGTATACAGGTTTAACTTTGAAACAAGAATAAAAAAAGAATAAATTAGGCGCACAAGTTCGGGACGTATTCCGTACTCTCGACTCACTTTGGCAGAAAAAAAGATTTAGCTTACTGAGCCAGACACCAGACTATGCCTGCCGAGGACGACGACACGACGAGTGACGACCAAAACCAAACCCGCGGTGTACAACTAACAACTATAAGTACTTACCTATTTACAAGTACAATCCTGATTCCTGCGTGCAGCGGTCGTTCGCTTTTTGACTTTGACCGGATGGATGAAACTCTCATGCACCATGCAAACATGCATATAAATACATTGTAATAATATATGAGTACTTACATCAACATCAACACTCGTCTGCTGCCAAATGCTGCGTGTGCTCCAAAACAATTAATGTAAATGTTATGATTACTTACTTATGTTGTATATCTCATAGTTTTTTGACCTTCGTCGTATACGGTGAGTGTTTTTCTCAGGGCTAAAAAAAAACAATTACATGTGCATGCAATAGGTGCAGCTATACATGTATATACTTCGTGTTATTTATGATTTTTCTTTTTCAAAAAATTTTCAGCTTCTCAACGTATGTGACATTGTTGAGTGATGTTCTTATGTATACTCACGAGAAAATCATTTTACATTTAATGGTAAAACTAATTAAGAATTTTTTTTTTTAATCACAAAACGAAAAAATCTCATATTTTTTGTTAATGTATGTTTGAAATGTTTGAATGTCACTTTGTATTATCGTTGATAGTATTTACTATTTAGTTAGTTTCAAGAAATTATTTGTTATTTTGTATATAATGCAACTGCTCGAGTTTAATAATAATTATTATTATTACATTGCAACTTACAAAAACGAGAACAATAGCGTAACTATTAAATTTAACATTTGTTGCACGACTTATAATTAGTGGTAATACAAAGCATCATCAAATGCTTTTCTGATTAGTTACATTGTTGGTAATCATAAATCAATAATTATCAAGTGAAAGTAGTGAAATTGCGCAACTTGAAACAGTTCAGTTTAAAAGTATAGTAAAGAGTTCTTGTTTTTTTTGCTAAATTCATGATTTCAAATTCCCACAAAGTTCTAGTAAGTGTATGTGTATGCAAAGAGTTAGTAAAGTTGATAATTTTTGCATGAATACTGTGATACTTGCAATTCCCTATGTTATTCCACAAACTCTGAACACAACAATTTCCATGTATATAAGTTATTGTAACTTTTTCACATCAAATTTTTACCTTCAACTCCTTGCTGTTGTCAACGGCTTAAACTTTTAAAAATTCTGGAATAGTACTTTATTCCACAATGTAACAGAAAGCGCTGTTTCATGGAAGCGAAAACAAGTAGATAAAAATGTTTAAAAATCAGTAAGTCGATTTTTATTTCCAAATCTTACACAAGAAAACTTTTGGTTACATTTGACAATGATTAATAACATAATTTTGGCTTATCATAATAAACCATGAATGATAATGAATGATTATTGAACAATGAAAATTGCAATCATAAATTTGTTTTGAATACAAATAATTTGCAAGTAAATTGTAAATCTTAGGAAACTAGAAGTAAGTTTTTTATATTTTTAAAATAGTCACAATTATTCTAAGATAAAATCTAGTCAACATTTTTACAATTCCATATTTTCCACATTTGATGATAGTGAATCGCCATCAGTGCTACACAAGGGATACAACTTTTCAACTTCTCCAATTACGCCTGATAAATCATAAGGAAGCATTGGATATTTTTGATGTGTTTCAGGAAGTATTTTTTGATAAACGAATTCAATGATGTTATAAGTCTTGTAATCTATTGTAATGTTTTTGTAGTTCTGAAAAAAAAAATTGAATTATTCACATAAAAGAAAAATGAGTGCGAGATTATGTGAAAAGTATAAATTCTAAAGTAACGATTTACCTTCAATTGCTTGCTCTTAGGGCTCACTTGAATGGCTTTTAAAAAGTAAGTTAAAGCCTGCACAAGATCCATCTTCTTGAAGTAAAACTGCATTGCAGTGTGTAGAAATATTTGTTGCACAAGTGTGATACTTTTCTTGTGCCTTGTTAACATTTCATCGAAATGTTTTACAACATTGAATTTTTTATTCAACATCGACATGCACTTAGCGAACTGCAGATCTGCCTTATAATTTCCACTTTCGGCAGCTTTACTGTAATACAAGGCAGCCATCTGTTCCAAATCATGATTATTCACATTTCATTAAAAACTTTTCTGAACAGCATAGTGAAAATAAAAAAAAATCACCTGATAATTTTTTTGCTTCTCAAAATAAAGGCCCTTATAATGAAGATACATGCTGTTATCCACACACCTGATTTGCACAAAATCCAGACAATCTTTGGCCTGCTCGTAGTCTTTACTCTTAATAAAATTGAGAGCTAATCTTAATCTTATGCCTACGCTCTGGGGATTGGTGTTGTAAATTTCCATGCTGATCTGCTTAGCCTTTTCATACTCCTTTGATTCTCCATACAATTGGGCCACGAATACCCCAAAATAATGGCTCCGAGACAGTTCGTACGCAATAAGCAAGTGTTTGGACTCGTCTGGTAGAGGTTCAAAATTGGAATCATCACGCCGCAGGTGTCGGAGTTTCTTGCCAAGAATAAAATGCCAAAACGCACACTTTGGACTGTTTTGAACAGCTCTTGAGGCATATGCCAGGGCAATGCTCTTGGGCGCATCGAAGAACACGGACCAGGAAAGACTTTTACAGCCGTTGAGAGTGCCGATGTTGGTTTTGTCCCGTAGCTGCTGTGCATCTAGCATAGGTACTTCAGCTAGGGCTTTTTGCGCTTCTGCGTGATTTCCTCTTGCTATAAAATAGTGATATCTGCTTGCTCTTACAATGTGTACCAAGATTTTGATGGATATTCCCTCCTTTTGCAATTGCCTAGAAAAAAATGTAAATTTATCACATTACACGTAGGGTACGGACAGTACTACTCACACTTTTTATAGTTTGATGATCACATAGTTTATGAATTTTTTTTTTTTTTTTTTTTTTTTTTTTCATGAAGCGTATCAGGGTGGTTGTTGAAAAGAAAAGAAAATACAACAATGTATGAAAACTGAGTACGATGCTGCACAATTAACTCATAAAGATGAACCAGAATAAGACAAACTCACGGGAAATCCATAGTCTTGAGCACTTCGATGGTCTCCTTGACCTTGGCATACGCAGTCTGCATGTCCTTCTTCACCACGTGCACGTAAATCAGGGTGACGGAGTGCATGAGCGCTTTGATCGGCTGGTCCTCGACGTTGACGAACATCTCGTGGTCGAAGGTCCGGGCGAGGTTCTCGTCCATCAGCCAGGTAAACGGGCACTCCAGCTTGGTTTCTCCATTTTCTTGCACGTCGTTCGGATAGCCGTGCTCTTCGTCCATTTTTATGTTGTTGTTGTTGTTGTTGTTGTTGTTGTTGATTGTCGGTACCTAATAAAGAACGACTGATATATACAGCTAAGGTACTAGCATACTTGGTTTATTGTCGCGAGTTAATACCCGAGCCGAGAGTTGAATTGTATAAGTAATTGAGTATTAAAAATTTCAAGAACTTACCTACTTAATAAGCAGAATCTAAGTAATAATGTGTTGTACAGTGCGGTAGTTAGGTAAGTATAAAGTAAACACGGCCGAGGAAAGCACGGCCGAGGTATGGAGATTGGAGAGCTTCTGAACCAGTCTGAACACTATGAGGAGTGAGGACTATGAGTTCTATGACTCTAGAAAGTAGACACACACTTGGACCACTCTCTGAACTTCATCAGGTCAGGTCATCTCAGGTCACGGTCTCGTTTGGATTTTGTATGTACCCTAAGTATATTTTGATAAAGGGTAAGGGTGCGTATACATGGAGTCCTGAACTTTCAGGACCTGCCATAAGCCCGTGTGAGTGCGAGCGAGAAGCAAGAATGTATGTTTTCTCACTCGCACTCACACGGGTTTATGGCAGGTTCTGAAAGTTCAAGACTCCATGTATACGCAGCCTAAGTAGTTCTTTTTTTTTGGCGGGTGTCTCGCCAGTCGCGCCGAGAACCGCGAGCCGCGAGCGGATCTGCGGATGTCCTCGCTCAGACGCTCACTTCCTCAATCCTCAGTCCTCAATGTCCTCGCATCCGCATGATCGCCGATGACGGCGATGACGGCGATGACGCTGATTAATAATTAATTAAGGATATTGTTAAGTAAAAACAATTTCTTGTACACACGCATTGAGAATTTTACATTTATTTACATAATTTATTATAATTTCAAAACAAATTTACATAATTCAATGTATAATTATTCTAGTTTTTTTCGAATTGACGAGGAAAATCAAATAAATAGCTATACACTACATAATAAATGTGGATTCATGGCTGAATCAACGACGATACGTATAATTTACGACTGATTTCAGTGTTCCTTTATTCGTGGATTCAACGGTAATTCAACATTGAGATGTTTCTCTTTTGAAACCATTTTCTCGCTAGAATATTGATGATGATATTTTTTTGAAGGGTGCATGGCTTGAAAAAGCGCTAAGTAAGTATATTCCGGCTCCAGCATAACACCAAACGTTTTCCACAGAGATCTCTTTCAAATGCTGAATTTATAAAATTTTGAATGCTAGTCCTCAATGTTCCAATGCAGACACGGCACGCGGTACGACGGTCTTCGCATTGTAGACATACCCTTATTAATATTAGCACACCGATGGCCCCAAGTGCCCCAACCCATCACCCAAGGCCCAAGGGTCGTTAATTCTTTCCCATGTACTTACCATGATTATTAGTCAACAGAAGAAATACTTATCTAGAATTTATTCTACTTTGAACGTATTATCTTGAGGCCATCTGTTTGTTTCGTAAACTTGCAGCAGAAAAAAGCAAGTGTTTACGTCCCAACTTATTTCCGACTTTTAATCTTCCCGCCAAGAGTTATACATATATATTCGCTCTGACGTCACGGAGTACGGAGAGCAACAGGGGGCCCCACCGCCCCAGGGAATCAATCTGTCTTGGATCTTAGGCGGGGGGCGGGGGCGATAACCCAAAATATAAATATCCATGAAAAGGTTTCTCATTTTCTCTGCAACACAGAACATTAATATATAGAGATAGGAATAGGAAGCCTCGTAACATCAACTTCTTTTATAAAAAATGTTTATGATAAAAAATTTAATTTTTTTGCAACAAATTTTACAATTTGATGTCCAATATTTTTTTTACTTGGTTCCACTGTTTTCAGGCTCATTAGGTTTTGAGTGCTCGCGATCCGCCCTCTCTAAATCCGCCCCTGCGGAGGCTTAAGCCTCGAATTCGAGCAGAGAGAAATTTTTGTGGATGATTCCTGATGTTGCGCACGCAAGAGAGAGGGTACACTTCATGATGAAGTTTGGTTTTGGACAATACAGTTCTTCGCTGCCCGTGGTCTGCAACTCTGCACCGTTAATATTCAACATTACCGTGGACTGCAGTGTTGCGTGCGGTCTGTGCGGAGTGTATTAGAGTTCGCGTCTTGCGCAGCTTCACTTCGAATTCCTGTTCGATAGTTCCAACTCTTGTACGGCAAGTTAAATACATTTTACAACATAACAATATTGTTCACTTGCATGTAATCTTTCAGCGGTTCAGCCGCGCAAAACGAGACACAAGTTACACAAGCAAAGTGCGCGCGCGTTTATTTAATCTCGCTTTTTAACCTCCCCAGCCCCACCAGCGGCGCACGCGGCCAACCAGCCGACCAGCGTGTGAAGCGTGTCGCCGTGCCGTGACGCAGTGTCCTGCGTCAATGTCTTATTCGTGATGGGAAGCAAGCTTGTGCGCCCTCTGGGAGAGTAAACACGAACCCTAGCAGAGCGAGAAATATCAGGTGATTCAATGGGTGAATCAGTTATTTGGCC
>JAPYYV010010330.1:0-16543 GCA_030522625.1 Copidosoma aretas
AAAAAAAAAAATTCAGTCACGCGTTACTTTCGCTTTTGCCGCGCTATACCGTTGTTCGAGCGCGCTTTTGCTTTTCCGACCGCCATCCTCCCGCGAACGCTCCGCGTGACTCGCATACGGGGTCACCCCTTGCGATTAGAACGAACAAACGGCACACGGTGCGTGGCTTGTACACAGCGCGGTAAAGTAAGTTTATGGGCGGACACGCGCCGGAGGTCTCGCGGCTCTGGATTTCCTTTTCTCGTGCGTTTTTCTTTCACCGCGGGTGTCATCGGGAAGCGTTGCTTCGAAGAACGCGGCGATGACCGCCGACCGATTTGCGCGTTTTGTCGGAGGAGAAGATTGCCGAGTCGTTATCTAAGTAGGTAACAGCCGGGCTCGGACGAGAGTGTGACACTCTATATACAGCGCTGATCTCCGAGCGTGAAATTATGCCTCTCTGTATAACTGCCTATGCCCTGGGTGAAAGTGGAGTCGCCTGCTGCGCTTGTGACCAATGTGTATAGACAGTAGAATTGTATTCTGATGCGACGAGCCCTGCAGTGCGCCTATTTTTTGCATTCCTGTACGATCGGATCTTTTACTGCATGTAATGTTTTTCTAGTGGTATTTTGCGCAATTTTATCGTGGAAAATAGCTGCAAATTTATTGCTGTTCACAATGGGTGTATAGTTTGTTTTTTTGTTGTATGCATTCTTGATGCAAAATATTAAAATCATTCGTGCTGTTTGTGAAAAAACATTTGGATTTATAATGAGATTTAAGTGTCAATTATAGACATTGATTACTGTAGCATGTAGTAGCTCAGTTGGTATCGAGTTCTGGAACCTAGAGGTTTGGAGAAACGCGTGTTTACACCCGTTCGAGTCTCTCGCTCTTAGTGGTACACGGAACAACAATGCCTGAACCGAAAGATGTCCAAAATCCGAAATGCCAAATTGAGTAGATAGGGGGGGGGGCCGTCATCTCCACATTTTTTTTTTTTTTTTTTAACGCCAAGCAAAATTGTTAAGGTAGAAAATCCGTGGACTGAGGTAGTAAACGAGTGTACGCGTCATTTACCGTTTTATGACAGTCTTGTAGGTTATGGCTGTATGATTTTGTAATGGAAAGAATATTAATCAATAAACTGGCTGGTGTGCCGAAACACCATAATTAGAAAGAACTAGAACAAAGCAGAAATTTTGGAGTTTCGTATAGTATTTTTCATACAAATAGTTTGCTTTGTTACGTATGTCTTCAAAGCTGTTATTGGTGCTTCCCATTACAACCTATGTTAAAAGACGATACTTTAAACGAAATCATCTTAAAAACTAGTCCCGATACCCTTACTTTAAAAAATTTTTAGTAACATGAAAAAATTTGATCTACAACATATTTCAAATTCATTACCATGTAATTTTTCGTAATTCTGAAGCCCCAAATAGGACTTTTTCAATGAAATTTAGTTTGGTACATATGCAAGATTAGATCCATTACGGTGACGACCGCTTATTTCAGTCACGATGACACTACGACTAGCCGCATTTGATTTCTCGTTGAAAAAAATTGGCCTATATGCTTGTTCGTTCTACCATAAAAAATACAAAACGACTAGTACTGGAAAATAGTATTGGAAAATACATCTTAAACAAATTAAAATATCAACGCATGCACAGTATAAGCCGCCAAAATGACATTTTAGCCTGTTTTTTTCAAATTAAAGCCACGCAAAATATTTTTTTTGACTTGATTTCAAAAAGGCTGTATAGAAATAATTAGTTTACACTGTTCAAAAAAAGTTTTGTCTCAAAATAATGAAGTGCATTGTTTATAAACATGTACTTCACGAAATATCGCAGTTTTTGTGAAACGGCCCATATATTATATACACTTCCTCGAAAAATATATTCGCAAGTGCAAGGCACGAGTAAATCAGTATACAATCATATTGTATATACACGCGGCGTGACCGCGAGCGAAAGTTCCTTACGTCACCAGCGCACGTACACACATCACGAACTCAGCACGCGGCCGGCGCTTTTCCCTCCGGCGCGTGCGTTTCTCGTTTTCGTTTGCCGTTTCAATTTCAGCTCGCTCTTATAATACGCGCATACAGACATCAGTGCAAGTGCAGCGTTGATTCAACAATTATCGCCGTCGCGAAACGAGGCATCGTCAATAACCAACGCTAATGTAATCGTCGGTAGCAATAAGGTTGCTCGGAGAATTCAATCAAGTTTAATATGCGTGGCGCGTACAAGCTTGAGATGCAACTTATACACTGCATTTACTTTCAGCGAATCCCCGCAGTGGTCGTCCGTGCGCTATTTCCACTGTCCCGTTGATCTTTAGCTTGTCCCTCTCCTCTTAGCTCCTGTTGGTTTATTTGGACTTGTGCATGCATGGACAGGAGAGCGTGTTTTGATGTCCACGATGTACGGTGCGCACGTGTGACTGTCTGCTTTGACCATTTGTTATTCCCAGCTTTCATTCCTTGTACATTTTTCGTTTGATTTCGAAGCGAGGAAGGAGGAATGAAACAAAAAAGAACCTTTCCTGCCCATCGGCAAAAATACCGCAGACAGTACCCATCGATCCGTCCCTCCGGCGCTGGCAGTCCGTCCGTTATTCGTACGTTGCAGCGGAGAGCTGGCTGTGATCTACATTCCCACGTTTCCCCGGCGGTGCATAATTTAGAATCCTGGCGGCTGGTGATTAACCGTCGAATCGATGAGACACGCCGTCTTTCGCGGCGGCAAAAGAGACTCGGAGGGAATGATGAAGCCGCGGTGGTTCGCCCGATGAAAGAAAGTAGGTGCCATTCTGGTAATATCGCACCTTTTTTCCAGCAGAAAAAAAAAAGAAAATCAAAATTCGTACTTGCGGATGCTGTATACTCATCAATCGGACGACGGAAAGGACGAGTGGCTGGAACTACGGATTTTAATAACACCGTGCAACGACGATGGGCGCTTTTGCGGCGCTGATTGGCGCGATATTACCATATACTTTTACCCTCTGGGTATGAAATCCTATCGTCCCTCTGACGTACGGCGGCGGGAAGGGGAAGGAAGTTTGTTCAGTTATCCGGGACGTTGGATACGACTTTTGAAAAATGGCAAAAAGTGCATCCGCTGCTTTCGCGCGTTAGATTGCGAGTGTCGTTGTAGCGGTGTAAGGGGTAGGGAGGGCGAGCCGGAAGCGATAAGCCGGTGCAGCGGTCGAAACCGAACTGGGTCTCGATAAGGGAGAACACGCGACCTCGAGAAAATCAGAGTGAGACCGCGCCGCTGCTATTTACTGTGTATACGGTCTCTTATACCCGTGCGCACCGTGGGATACAACTTTCTTGTTCATTGGAGAAAAAAAAAAATTTTCCACTGCAGTTACTGCGACAACCCGGTTTTTTCTCTTATCAAACCACAACTGCAAGCACCGTTGATGATTATTGTGTATCGATATCAGCAGAGCCCCCCTGTGTATTTACCCGCTCGACCAACGCAGAGGGCCAGGGGGGAGGCCCGCCAGGGTGGAAGAAAAGAGCCTCGCCTGCTGCTGCTGCTGCTGCTGCTGCTGCTGCCGAGTTATTTTTAGACCCTGCGACCTATTTATTTATTCCGACAATATTCTTCGCTTCACATTATATGCATATATATATATAATATTTCTGTACACAAGTGCATGCTGTTAATTAGTTGGGCTTTTAGCGGGCGGACGGCTATACTCTGCGGGACTTCGGTGCAAATTAATCGAAAGGGTCGTCGGGTATTTTCGTTCGGATTCGGCTGTACTTATATACCTATATTATACACACAGACCGGATCGATCGTCCGTGCACTGGTGAATTGTTAATCGACGGTCTGTCGGTCAATGCGGTTTGATAACCCTTGCATCTCTAGAAATTTTTTTTAAAATCTACATTCCAGCCTTCGAATTACACGTGCCGTAAAGAGAGATATATTATTGGGACGAAAAAAAGGTTTAGCGGATTATTTCTTTCCGTTATATCATCAAGCCCAGGGATGAAATGTTCGCCAGTAAAATCCACGGGGTATAAGCAGAAGAGAGCAGTCGTCGCGTCGCAATGGCCCAGAAGCGCCGAGGCAGCCATCGCATAATATATAGAGAAGCAGCGGATAGTACGGAATAGTATATAGTATGCATGCCCGTATACGCATATACATATACATATATATAGAATCGTGGCTGCTAGGCGAAGGGTCAAAAACACCGAGTGGCATGGTTTCTAGGCCACGCTATCTATAAACCCCCTGCCTGCCTGCCTGCCCGCCTGACTAACGCTATGCTTGCTCGGCTCGCTTCTCCTCCTACTTTCCCACTTGTATGCATTCCCTCCCCCTCTCTGCGGATGCTATACGTGCAGTGCGTGTGGGTGGTGTATGCACATCTTCGTACACGTGTAATACACACGTTTAAATATTATATATGTATATTCTGGGACTAGCGCAAATGATATACCCCATACGTATTATAGCCAGTGCTATGAAATATTCCTCTTTCTCTCTGCTCCTCCTCTCTTTCTCTCTCTTTTTTTTTCTTTGCGCGTCTGTCCTTTATGCATACGTACGCATAATATATGTACATATGTATAATAGTCGACAGTTTCGCTGCTTTTCGTGCGTGCACTTTCGAACAAAAGTGCGCGTGTGTCTGTGCCAGAGATAGTTTACTCCCTAGTTTACGTTGTGTTTACGCGAAAATTGTAAATGCTGGCGATACCATGGACCCATAGACTTTACGTATTTATACATCAATATAATTTGTTTGAAAGAACCCTTTGAGAGCCCAGAAGGAGTAAAGTTCGCAGATAAAAAGAACTAACTCGAGTCATTTTTATTCGGTCGAATTCATTTATTTATACACTTTGGAGCCTGATGGTTTATGTTTGAATAGGTTTCGTTGAAAAAAATTAAAAAACTGCGAGCTTCGAGGAGAAAAAAAAAAGGCTGCTATTTCACTGTAACAACAACGTATATCGACGTTTTACATCAGTGTATTTCCGGAGAAAGTTGTAGATCTCATTAAAATCTAACTCGCATGTGTGTGTGTGGCTCACTTTTCTCCGTAGGAAGTTTAATGAACACTGTTTCAGATCACAAAAATAATTAAAAATATAGAAAAACAATCGCTCATTGTTCGCGGTTTACAAAAACCATTTTTCTTTTTTTTTCAATTAATCTAACTCTTTCATAACTTGAAGCTAAAACTTAAAGCTAAGCGATGAAGTTTAGAAGTCCCTACCAACAAAAATAAAAAAATCATCGAATTTACGTTTTTTTTTTTTTTTTTTTTTTTTTTTTTTTTTTTTTTTTTTTTTTTTTTTTTTTTTTTTTTTTTTTTTTTTTTTTTTATTATTTTTTTTTTTCTTTTTTTTTTTCTTCAAGTAAAATCTGACCTGTGCCGAAAGTCGGGAAATTTTGAAACACCCCAACGTACACACCAATCAGCGTTCGACAGAGCTGTACAAATAGTAGAAAAGATTCGCCGGCGAGCTCGAGGTTGGGACGCGATAGAGACGAGCCATAACCCAGCAGAGAGCTGTATACAGATACGGGACAGCCGCACACACTGCATCCGCTCGGTGGACTTTAAACAGAGAGAGAGAGAGAGTGGAGTTTTGTTGTTTCCGTTTCCGCGAAGTGTGCGGTCTATATGAGAGCGCGAGCCGCAGCATCGACAGAGCATACATCATCATGTACAGTTGCAGCCTCTCTAAGCGCACGCGTGTGTGGGCGCCGATCGAACAAAGGAGGGGAACGGAGGGAAAGGACAGGGATGAGGATACACCGTACATAATACGATATATGTATAGGGGGTGGCATGACCCAGAAGGCCGTCGGATCATGACCGATTCTGACTTTTTGACATTCAACCGCTTGCAAACCCTGTGTCAGAGTCGGCGGTCGGGTCGATGGTGGTGTTATGCAGCGGCTCGTTCCGCTCGGCCGATGCGTACACATATTATGCGGTAGTCAGGTGGATCTGTTTCTTTCAGTTCATGGGACCGTAATATCGAAAAAAAAAAGCATCGAAGGGATCTCATTGCACGAAGCGAAAACCCACAAAGCCAGCTTGCCCCCCTCCCCCCCCCCCTCGCAACCGACCCCACAGCATCATATCGTGTAACAAACTTCGCGAGCCCATTCAAAAACTTGGACCGTCACCGGTGATGGCCGCTCGAGCTTCAACGTCCCTGATGTGTATAACTTCATGATGCCCCATCGTGACGCGGTTGCGTAACCCGATTGCGAAACCCTATACATATACATATACCTTCTTGCGCACATACATGCGTGCATATAATGCACGTGTACGTACCAGTGCGTTACATCGCGCTCGCGGGAGAAAGTGGAAAAAGAGCGGCCTGCGTGTGTATATGTGTGTGTTACAGACCTGTTTTCCTTCTCCCCACCCCCGCGAACGAGCAGTCGAGAGCGAGAGGATTCATGAAGTGGATATACCAGTTAATCAGCATCGGTCGGTCGGCCGCTCTAAGATTGATCCTTACCGGGTGTACTTGTACTTGTGCCCCGTCTCTGCACCGGAGCGCGTCGTCGACGTCGTCGTGGTCGTTGTCGTGTTGGTATAATATATAAGTGGGTACATGTAACGGGCCTGACGCATGATGTAGCGCACTGCACTCGACTTCCTCCATCGCGGACTAGTCTAATGGGTCCGCGGATGGCGTTGCTTATATATACGTGTATCGCGGACACGTTGTGCAGTGGGTATTAAGGCTGCCATCAGAGGGATGAGGAGCGGTAAAACTTCGATCTGAAAGGAGGTGCATGGTCGAGCTGTCTCTGCCCCGCTCCTTGTCCTATCTTGTATCGCTATAAGTTGCTGGGGCTGTCGTCGTTTTGTCCGATCGGTATTTTTTTTTACTATTTCAACAAAAAATGTGTACGTTTTGTTGAGGAAAAAAAAGAACATTGTTCCCGAGAAGTGCAAAGTTTGAGAACTGCGAAAGTTATCAGTTCAACTTGATTATTTTGCGTCTATGTTGAGCGAGCTTTTGGGATGTCCTTTGGGATGGATCGTATCTAACGCAGGGTTTTTGTGTCTCAAATCTACATACGTCTATGTTTATATGCTCGGTTAATCATGAATTTTCGTATTTTGCCGACTCAGGTATACCGGTCGACGGCTTGAACTCTAGATTAAATATTTTCTACAACCCATTTGAATATCTTTGGCATGCGAATGTTGGCGTTGAACTTTCGCTTGAAACAATGATGTAGATTCTCAAGGGGTAACTTTAGTTTCCGAAAACAAAGAAGCGAAACTTCCTTCACGCCCCCGAGCGCACGTCGAGAATAAAATTAAGTTCCAAGCACTCGACGCCCGTTTCAACGAAATAAAAAAAAACGAATCGACTGTTAAAAAAAAAAAGTAACCACCCCAGCAGCGATACGTTTCATCAGTACGAACGTGAAAGGGAAAAACCCCGTGTTTTTTCGCTCATCCAGCCCATCGGGCAGCTGTACAAGCTAAGTGGTAAACTGCACGACACGACGAGCCCAAGAATAAAACGGACCACAAGTTGCAACGCCTATACAACACCAGCCGCTCGAGTCTCAAAGCACACACACACACACACACAACACACACACACACAAATAAAATACCAGAGACGTCGTTGAAAAGCCAGATCCGCCGCGCGCGCGGCACTTTCACCGCGTCCGCGATATACAGCCCGACGCCGTCTTCTTCCCACCACCGCGGATAGCAACGACCAAGAAGAGGAATATACCTACTTCCTAGAGCCGGGCAATTTCGCGATCGGCTCGAGAGAGAGTGCCTCCACGGAAGGAGAAAGGAAGGGGGGGGGGCTCGTTACGTCGAGCATAAAGGTCGGGGACCTCTGCAGCCGCGCGAAAATTGAGGCGCTGGAGGATGACGATCGCGGGACGGTGGGAGGCGCGTTTACGTTATTTACCGGCTGACCTCGCCCGATAAGCAAGGCTAATTAATTGCGCGTGCGCGTATATATATATATATATATATATATATATATATATATTATGCATATACGCGCGGGGATGACGGGTGAAGTGCGACGGCGTTACGTAAGGCTCCCGTGTATAATGTATGGGTATACGTGGGAGTGCGCGTGTATAGGTATACATATATACGCCTTGATTTACTGGTTGTGCATGTAGATACGCGCGCTGCAGATGCACGCGAGCGGTTTCTTATTGTCGTCGTCGCTGTATTGTACGCTTTTCAATTCTACGTGCGCGCGCTTTTTTTCTTTTTTTTTTCAGACTCGTACAGTTTTTTACACCTCGTTCGCGAGCCGCGTATGCAGGATCACGGAAGGTGTGTCTTACGTAAAGACCGGCTGCAGGGGCAGTGTGTGTGTGTGTGACTATTATGCAGGGGCGCCGACGTCCTCCGCTCGAGGCGCTTCTTTTTCCTGGAATATCAGCGCGAATTTGCACGACGCACCCCCCCCGCACCGTGTGACACTAATATGCGTCGCAACGCTCGCCGGTATGTTGCTCAGCCATCGACGCTCGCATCTGTATAGTATGCAAGAGTGGGCAGCGGGTCGCGGTTTTCTTTTCCCGTTGCGCAACGGCTTACTCATACCCGCTGATTATCCGTAACACGCGTGTGTGCGAGCTTCGTGTACCGTGTTCCCTCACTCGCGCCCGATATCTTCCGATTGGACTATTTTTTTATTTTATCAGTTTCCACTGCTCACTCGCAGTTTTACCGAGATTTCCGCAGGCCCGTTTCCTCCGATCGAGCAGGAAGCGCGCACCGTTCGATTTTATTCGGTGTGTGTGTGTGGGGGGGTTATACAATGAGGGAAAAAAAAAAAAACAAGAGACCCTGCATTACCGCCCGACTATGACTCTCTCCTAAGCCTTTCTATTTTTGCTCTGGAGGAAATCGGCGCAACGCGTACATACCTGCCTGCGATCATTGATAATTCGTTTGATGATCATGTAGTTTAGCTGGTAAAAACATTTTTTCCTTCAAAATTTCACGGGAACTAGAACCTATGATTTTTGTAGCTATTACAGTTATACTCTACTTTAAATGATTCATTGTAGATGGAGCAGTATATTAGTCCCGAAATAGTAACGATAAAGTTGGATCGATCGGCACCGATTTATATACCACAATTTGAACCTCATCTCGCCCGACTATTTTGAAAATAACCCTGAGCGAAAACGATCCCTGGACAACATATAATACACGCGAAAATTTCGACGAACGCGCTTCGCGCACACGAGTGCTCAATTATACGTATATGTATATATATATAGTACCTACACCAGAAATGAACGACGAGAGGCAGAGGCAAACGAGTAGTCTGGTGTGCGGAGGCTATACGTAGGCCCCGGTGCGGTCATCCGTATTTTCGTCCAAACGTTCCTCTAATAGCATACGGCCACGACCGCTACTCTATACGCGTATATTTGTACCGTACGGCGAATCACAAAAAAAAAAGGTGCTCCGTCCGCGCCTGGAATGACGATTCGAGGTTGGGCTCTCTCGTATGGTAGTTCCCTCCTCCCGGGACGGCATTTCCTCGTGCGTAACCCAATTATCCAACGCGCGATTATCCAACGCAAAAAGCTCTTCCTCTTCTTTATTTTCCCTTTCGTTTGCCCGCCTTTTTTTTTTTTTGTTCCTCCCTCTATCTCGTTCGATTTTTCCAAACGACTGCACGGCTATTGTTCGGATCGCACGTTTTGTGGTGTTTAGGTTTTCTTTCCGGCTGAACACCCAAGAACCGTTTGGTTACCGCGTGCTTTTTACTTTTGTCGAACTTTTTTTTTTCTTCATCGGGGTAGTTTTGTTTGGGGTATTTTTTTTTTCTTCGCCAAATCATTGTACATTATTTCGATCGGCTGGACATCGAAATGATCGTCCATCCAAAAAAGAAGAATTGTAATGTTTATCTGATTTTTTAAAAATTAATTTACCGATAAAACGATCATCAAATAAAAACCCGACGAACCGAGCCCCGAGCGACGTCGAAAGGGAGTCGAGATCGAAAGAGAGAGAGAGAGAGAGGGAGTAGAGAAAAGAAGCACGTGCGAAATGCTCGCCCGGTACAAGCTGTATATAGCTATACACACATTACGCTAGCCCGTCGCTTTTCTGCACGCGCTCGCGCACACGCGCACACACGGATGAAAGTGCGTGCAGGGATATAAATGAGAGCCAAAGTCCACGAGAGTTCACTGGCGGTCGTCGTGACCGAAAAACTTTGGCAATAAACTTATGCACGCCGCCAGAGAAAGACCGCAGGGGATAGTGTATATAAGGAGAGCCGTGCGCGCAGCGCCGAGCATAGTTTCACCGGTTGCGTAACGCCTATACATAATGGCTCGACTGCGGAGAGCTCTCCCGCTCGCCACTGCTAGAAGCTCTCTCTCTCGTATACAAAGTTTATATAAACCGCTGCACGTGCGTATAGGCAAATTTATTATTTTCGGAACGCGTGCGTGTACCTATACAAGTATATATTTAACAAAATAGCGCCGTCGGTGCACGTATGGATGGATGGATAAAAGTACGGGAGCGCAGTCGTGGCCGCAGAATCGCGAGTCAATGGCACGGGGAGATATTCGATAATCGTTTGGCCCAGTTTGGTGTACGCCGTGTGTATGTATAAATATAGTGCAGTACGGGTGTGCAGGGTTCGTTTGCGCGCGAGCTTGCGAAGGTCAAATGGCTCGGTCGACGTTTTGTTTGTTTGTTTTTCAATACTATAATCGTGTCAACAGGTGCGTTAGATTAATTATTAAAAATTGTCCTTCGTTCGCTCTATGTGTATACCGAGTGCAGCATGACAATGAAAAAGAAAAGACGCCTTTACAGTACAGACTATAATTTGAACGAATGAAAATAAAAGACTCTGAATTGTCTGTTATTCTATATATCTTGGGCAAAAAAGCGCAAACAACTCGTGCGCGGCCGATTCGATTTCCGCGAGAGAAAGGAAGTGAATGAAAAAAACTAAATTGATCTGTAAATGAACAAAAATCGAGTACGGGAGCGATGGATAAAAGCTCGGTGCACAGCATGTGCGCACGGTATACGGTTGGAAACTCCATCAGAACGGGCGACCTATTTACTATATGAAGAGAGTACATATACGGAAGGAGGAAGAGGAGGAGTCGGATAAACCGACAACGAGAGTAAAAATAGAGAGGGAGAGATGGGCCGACAATTTATTGTCGCGGCTGTTGTTATGCGCTGCTGCTGCTGCTACCGTGTATTTATATTTTGTTCATAGGAATTGTGCGTCAGGTTTGCGAGCTTTTAGCGCGTGCATCGAGATAATTGAAGGCACTGTCGTTGGAGGGATTTGTTCTGGCTGAAATTTGTTTTCCGTTTGATCGGAATGACTTTGCGCGTAGGTTGAGATTTTCTTTATAGAGTACATTTCAGTTATATCCGTACAAAAGTTTATCAAACCTATACATTATACACGTATATTATGTACAGATCGTTAACGACCGTTTGATTTATCATTTTTATTTATTTACGTATACACATTTCCAACGTATGCACATTTATACACAGAGTTCCAATCTGCACCAGACCACAATACACGAACCCAACAACAAGTATACCCCGTAATATCTCCCCGAAACGATCACTCGGAAATTAATGAACGAGCACATACCTTCGCGGCTCTCCTGCGATACCCCATTGTGATTACGCCGAGGAGTCGAGTTTTTCCAGCTCCCCTGGGCTCTGGAGAAAATTTCTCGAACTCTCGGAAAATCGCGAGGAGTCCCGCGGGAATTCAATGGATACTATTACTTCTTTCGATTGTTTCGTTCGGTAAAAAATGTGAAAGTGTCTCGGGTGCAAGTACCTTGTATATAAAACTCATGTCTTGACTGCGAACTAAAGTATAAAATTGACGAACGATCTAAGCCACTTTACGCCCGCACAGGTTATACTAAAATATAACACGTCGGAGTCACTGTAGTATATTAATTTACTACCAGCATCACCGGCCCTTACTTATGTGTCACGCAAATTGCTCAACTTCCTTTCTCTCTCTCTTTGTTTCTACCTTCTGCACGGCAAGTGCGAGAAATTGATTAGTTATGCACTTGCCTATATTACGTACTCACTCTCAAACATAAAATACATATAAATTCAGCGAGTACATAATATAATATGCATAATGCTACAGCTCCATTGTTCGCGAGGCTAATTGAGATTTTTCCTTGTACATGCATCTCTTGGTTAGTACAACCACGCCGAGAGTTGTATTTATTCTATATGCATAACGATGGCTGCTGGAATAGAGATTCCATACCGATGCTGTACGGCTATACATAGAACGAAAACTCGCCATGTTAATTTTCTTGTATACAATTGTATACTTACGGCACGAGATGTTGTGAGATAGGAAAAGTATATATCACTAGCGATTTCGTGCCAGCCGGAGAAATCGATGGAATTACTTTGGAATGTTTATTGGAACCACATCGCGAGTAATGTACGTATGTGTATGTTGGTTATAGACTTACTTTCTGTGGCATTATTATTGTATCATGGTTCTGGGTAACTGTAGACAGAGTTGAAACTTACCTGAAACAGAAAATAAAGAAAAATTTATTTTCATGATGTGTAAAACGATCGGAGAATCATAAATTTATCATTCATTCGTACATTGACATTATTCAATATTTAAGGTAAAAAAATTGATAAATTTCCCGCAATAGTACCGCAACTGAACAGCCGACATATCAGTGCAGGAACTCGGTTGAGAACCCCTGGGCTATTCGCAAACGCGCTCGCGTAACTTTGAGAGTTTGCTGGCGTGGCGCTGGTCGATTATACACTGACACACGTACACTTTCATAGGTACACTAAACTATACAGCGGAGCTGCACCAAGAAGTTGCGCAAATGCATCGAAAAGTTCATGATACAAAGTCATATTACGAAAAGCCGAGACGAGGGCGTACACATATACATGTACATATATATATATATATATATATATATATATGTGCTAACATACATCGTGCACGCCTCTTTTCGCTTGTGTTGTTTGTGCAACGTTTATACGGCTGCGCATTGTGAACATGCGTTGTGTTGATGAGTTCGGTAATACGGTGGAGACACTGTAGATCCTAACGGCTCTTCTTTCAATTTTGATTACTTTTATACTTGACACAGTTGAACATTTTGTGTAGTTTGCTATTTTACACTTGTTATTTGTAAAAATTACACAAAATATGTGTACTTTCGTACACGAAATAGTTGTAATTCGTACACAAAGTTTGTGTATAAGACATGAGTATAATTGCTAAATAACACAATATTTGTGTATTCTTAACACGAAGTTCATGTAAAATATAGTTTACAAAACGTGATTTTGAACCATAAGTTTAATACAACCCTGTATACATTATTCAAAATCAGTTGAATTATAAACAAAAAAATTCTGTTTAAAATCTAACAGACAAATTTCGCGTTGAGAGTACACAAATCTTGTGTTATTTAGCCATTGTACTCATATCTTGTACAAAAACTTTGGGTTTAAAGTACAACTATTTTGTGTATGAAAGGATACACATTCTGTGTAACTTTTACGAAAAATTTGTGTAATATACATGTATTGCACAACATTTTTAACTGTGTAACCACAATTTTTTTTATATTTTATTGGAATATTTTTCACACTAAACTTTCATATTTTATAACGCAGGACCACAAAAAATAGAGGAACATCCAGAGACTTCATCAAGCCACAATTTTTCAAACAGAGACAGTCTGTGTTTATCAAGCGGCAATACTTTAATATTATGTAACTGGGCCTTAAAGTGATAAGTTTCTATGGAGAGAAAAAAGTTATATGAAATTCAACTGTAAAAACCGAGATAAAAACAGTAAGAATGAGTTTTAGTCATCATTTTTACCGTAGCTTCGAAATAAGTATTTTTTTCTCTATAATTAAATCATCTCAGTCAGCAATACTTTTTGGCTGCAATACTACATTGTAGATTTTACAATGAGAATTAATTTGACTTTTTTTTTCATGCATAATTAATCGAGTAATTTGAGCCCCCAGCGACGAATTTATTTGCCTCTGTGAATAATAATGTACGTGTTGCGGAACACAACGAAAATCAAAACGACACATCATCGTCTTCTTCAAAACAACAAATCCTCAGCCTCAGCCTAGAATTATACGAATTACTTCAAAAATCACACCACGTATACCTATCCGCAAAACGTACACACACACACATTTCATAATTCGCGGAGAAACGCCGCGGTGGTTTTATGTTTTTTGGCAGCGGCCCGCCATGCCCCAGTTATCATCCCCCGTAAGTTGACTTTATGGCCGATGTTAAGCCGCGCGCACGATCTTCGCTTTCGCCAAATCGTTCGCGCGTGTTCTCAGAAAGAGAGCTTCGTTTTATGCACTTCTGCGCGTCTAATCGCTATTTTAACGAAGAAATTTTCACTCGATCATCTATACAGCCCCTTCTCTCGTAGATATACGCAGGCATAGGTATGGATCTTTTAAAAGTAATTAAAATATAAAAGGAGGGGGATGATGAAATCAGCTTGATTGAAAACGTAATCAGGCCGCGCACGAAAATAAATTGAATTAATTTTCCGACCAGGGCACGGAAAGCTGATCCTCCCAACTCCTCCCATCTACAACCAAATGATATCGTGACGCATCGTGTTAATGCACGTCCCCGAAAATATCTGGATGCCCTCGAGCTCCGACTCCCTTGAAATATATTTGTATAGGAGAACTCCACGCTTCGAGAATCCAGAAGCAACGGGATACCAAAAGTCGGACGACCTCGTCGTCGACGATGATCCTCGACCTCCTATCCTGCACGTATTGTATATACATCGATATAGGTGGATACGGTGCGCTTCAAATCGCGAAACGCCACTACGAGGGCTTGGCTCCCCCTTTTTTACGATCGCGACGTGCGGGCGCAGGGAATTTTTCAAATCGTCAATCTTGATTTTTTCCAAATCGAGCGAACACGCCGATACGGCTGTTCCAGTGGCTGAGCGGATTTTGCGCTTGCGATTTAGGGGCTCATGGGTGTCCTCGTAAATCTTTGTAAAGTAATTTTTTTAAATACGCTCGGTGCCGTATTTTTTCATAAGCAACATACGATCTCTCAAGTATTACTGCACAGGAGAAAAGCATGTATCTCGAGTATACGTCTTCCTCATATGTATGCAATATAAGTTTCCTCGAAAGCTGATAAATCGTGAACCAATCGAAAGACCCACTCGCGCCTACAACGACAAAATTATCAAACTGCAAACAAAAGCCGTGCTCGTACAAAGATTCCAATCTCAAATACACCGCCAGGGAGGGATCGGGAGAAGGAGGATCGACGCTCGGCTCCGAAAATTTTCGTCGCCGGCGTCGATGCTGCCACGGGCACGACATTAAGTATGCACACGCAATAAGTACGCGCGCACTGCACGCATACGATTTCAAAGTTCCATTATGCGCCAAGTGCGTCGCAGTAATAGCGTACGTAATCTCCAACGGTGGCAGGCGTGCGCGCGAGCGCGTGTTATAAGTACGTGTGTGTATAAACGTACGAGCGATTCACCTCGCGTGGCCTAAATAAACAACCGAGAATACATCGACCTGCCGCAGCCTTCTGGCTGGTGTTTCCCTCCTCTCTCTCTCTCTCTCTCCCCATTCCTCTCCGGCTTTCTCTCCTTCTCTCGCTTTCTGTTACTTTCTTCGACGCTCTGAGCTTTCGCTGTTATTGCGCGGGTATGAGAGCGTGTTGGGATTCACGTTTCGATCGTTCGTCCGCACGGGGTGGATAGCGCAGGGAGACGGGCTTTTTTTTTGACCCGGGGTGGTGGCATCGGGTTCGAGTCTCGATCGTGTGGTATACGTGGGCGGGGATGGATTCGATGCTGCGGAATTTTGGAACGAGTCAACGAACGGACCTCAATGATCCGGAAACGGGGCAGGACAATGACTAATTTTTTACCGACCTAGACATTACTGTTTTATTTTTTTATTTTTATTTCAACGATACAATTTCTGCCTGGCTTTCGCAACAGAGTTTGTTTTTCCAAAGCATACATATATGAATACGAAATTACGTGAATTCATGTGCAAAAGTATGACTGCCCCTCAAATTTGCACAAACGTGTACGATCGATATTACGACCAACGCGTGATAATTGTTGTTCATAAAAATAACTTTTAACTTTCGACGAGCTCGAAACTAAAACAGTCGCATATACGCCATTGTATCACCACCACCACCACCACCACCACCATATTCTACCATCGCAATACACGCCGTATATAATCGCACTCAAACGGCACCGCGTCAGCGCGAGCACGCGACGCCGCTATCGGGCAGCCGGCGATTTTTCCACCCAGTTTTTCGACTTCATCTATATCGACGGCTTTTTTGCCAACCTACTTAGCCTCCTCCTCCGCACACACATGTCTCTCCGCGCGCGCGCGCTTTTTCCGTGCGTGTTATCGCCAACTCTTCCGCGCGCCGCCTTGCTTTTTCCTGCTC
>JAPYYV010010331.1:0-11384 GCA_030522625.1 Copidosoma aretas
ATATGCACAACGCAGCACGACTACTTCTCTTTACACCTGAAAATGCCATGTACGCAGGTCAAAAGAGCGTGTGAGTGCAGCTCTACTGGCTGTGTAGTCCACACAGACGGTAGATGTGTCTACACGTGGAAATACCGTGCAGTACACGCCATCTTACGAGGTCAACGCACACGAGGTATTTAGGTGCCGACTGCTCTGCTTTATACAGTGCGAACCTTTTTTCGTGTACTCTGTTATCAATTGATCATGAGTCTTTGGAGTCTGCTCCTGGTCTGTATCTGCCATGATCCGATCTGTCTTTTTTTCTGTATCCACACCTTCTTATCATCAACTTCGGTTCACTTTCTCACTAAGCTTTATCCTGGTACTTACTCCCTGGTACTGGAGTCACTGCCTGGAGTATCGTACTCTGCATCAAGATGGTACGTTCAGAACATTCTTGGGCATCGTCGGTAGAAGCTGGTTTGAAATATCCAAGTCACTACTCAAAACATATGCAAGTATAATATCTGAGAAAAGGATGCATTGTGTACCTCAATAGAGCAGACATCTGCACCTGCTTGAGTTGGACTCCGACTGACAATTACACCACTGGAGTATCGTACTCTACATCAAGATGGAACGTTTAGAACATTCTGGGGCATCGTCGGTAGAAGCTCGTTTGAAATATTCAAGTCACTGCTTAAATCGTATGTAAGTATAATATATGAGAAAAGGATGCACTGTGTTCCCTAATAGAGCAGACATCTGCACCTGCTTGAGTTAGACTCCGACTGACAATTACACCACTGGACGAAAAATAACCTACAATTCTGAAAAACAATCTTCATTAGTTATTTAGATATTTGTTTGTTGTTGTTAATGTTGAGTAAGCATACTGTTTTCAATTATTAATGCATACACTGGCTTCTCTGCGTTGATCATAGTACTAAGATTGCGCAGTAGTCTGCCTTTGTATTGAATAAGTCCGGCGAGTTCTATCACCATTCTGGGGCTCCTCTATTTCATCGTCACTACACTTACGACATAAGTACACTGATTGTATTCCTAGTATTCCTACTACTTCGAGACAATGATAAACGACAAGAATCTTGGTTGGTTCTTCATGTAGCCATCTGGTAACACATTGGACGCCAAAATGCCATAGCAGACAAGAATCAATGCTGAAGCAGGTGCTCATCAGATGCTTTCAAAATACATAAACAACTGCTGTTGATATGTCGTCACAGCCAAGTTTCAAATGTCGTATATATACAAGTAAGCCAGTGTATCATGCAATTAAAGTACCTCACTACGAGAAACATTGACAAACAGAAACATATTATTTCAATCCGTAACCTTGTAGATGCATTTGTAGTCTGATTAAAAACAAAATATATGTACCTTTGATTATAACAATGTTTTTGAAACTTTTTCCCCGCTTCCTCATAATTGGCTTTTGATTACTATTACCTAATTAATATTGAAACTAATGCTTGACTATTCTAATAAATATCTTGAAGCTGGAAGATAAAAAAAAAGGTTTGTTCCATAACAACATCCAAGCAGATCTGATAAGTTTTAGTTTTTGCTTGGTAATGACATGCTTAAATACATATTTATACAACTTTGAGCAGCTCCAAGCTGACCATCATGTCTGCAGAGCATGACAGATGAGTAAGATAAAAGCACAGCTCCCATCGAGGAAATATGTAGTAAAATAAATATGTAGATATAGAAATTTCGAATCTTGCTTGGTAGTAGAATTACGTTAACTGTAAGATGGATGTGATAGATGCTGTAATGTACCTAAATGTATGCTATAAAAAAAAAAAAAAAAAAAAATACAAATTTTGAGCATCACCACGTTTGACAATTTTTAAGTAAAAATTGTAAGCATCTCCAGTACAGCTTCGTTTTAAGATATCTAGCTGCTAAACAACATTTGTAAATTCTGTGTTGACCAGTTCAGGTTTCATAGCATATTTATTCATAAATATTTGAATATGCTGTTGGCACACAGATTTCTTGCATTCTTGCCCATTGAAATGTCGTGGCAAATGGTACATTAAATTTGCTTGGCCACCAAATATGTTTCTACCGTTTTGTCTTTGAATTTTATGCGAATTCCATTCACTTTTGTAATTATTTAGGTCATGCACTTTAAGAGGGCCAAAACAATATTTCAAAGTTTCTATGTGAAACCAGTTACTAGTATCCAATACAAAATCTTGTTCCATGATTATAAATAGATCCAGATGAAATCCAGCAAGTTGTTTCCCCAAATTACACCAGCTAGATTCGATTCTTTGATTTGCAGTACTTTTTCCTTTAATAAAACTTTTTTTTCCAGATAATTGGTCCTGCTGATAGGAACGTAGACACTGCTGCATGCACTCAATTGTACTATTTTCTGTACCCTTGTCTCATCTAATCAAAGTTGGAATTCACATGAGTTTTTTCACAGTTTGTAAATAGGAGTGATCTATAACTGCAGGGTTGTTATAAGTAGTAGAAACCTTCAGCCATAAAATTATTTTGAAGAAACCATCGATACATGGATGCACTGCAAATCCGAATCGCTTAAGATTATTGTAGCCATCTATATGCAACAAACAATTAGGTCCTAAAACTTTATAATTACTTCTGTGTAGTTTGTTCCTCTTTCTTTTTTTCATACCATAAGGATCTATGATTCTCAGAAGCCGCAACGCTGAACATTGCTTTACCACAAGGTTGTATCTTCTACGTAACCTTTACCAGAAGGCTCTATAGCCTAAATTAAAGCCACTGTTTTCCAACTCCAAAGAAATTGCTGCACACAGGTTTTTTTTCGAACTTTCCTCCAGGCCCTTTCGTCTTAAATTCATACTTTTTAAAATTCTTTTCAAAGATCTCAAGGAAACATTCTTGCCATGTATTTTTTTTAGCAAGGCACAAAGATCTTTGTATTGACAATTACAGTTAAAATACTTTCGTATATAATTTTTTAAATGATCATGAACATTATTTGAATCTGAAAGAAACAAATAATTGTGAAGTAACATAAACACGAAAAAATACTAGTGATGTTCTGAGTGAAAAAAAAAAATTTACCACATTTTGTCAATACTTTGTACTTAGTCACTCCTGGGACTGAATGTAAATTTAAATCGCTAGTCATTATAACACGTATGGTAAGATCACCATTTTTGTATAATAAACCAGCAGCCTTGCTGAAGTAAGCCTTTAATTGTGTTAAGTTAAAAAGTTCATTTTTAATTTGAAACATTATGTGCTCCTTGTTATTGACAATGCGAATGAGAGGTGGAAAAACTATCTGAAACAATACATTTTACGCTTGTAAAAACATTTTTTTATTACTCAAGGGCACGGGGATTGCTGCACTGGTGGGAAACAACATTTAAGGAATGCACTTACCTCGCCCTCGGACATTGTCGTAGGACATGACATAACCTCCAAATAGCGGAAGCTTTACTTCAGGTTTACTATACCAAAGACTATACGTCAAAAATAAAAAATCTTTGTCGACACGTTTCTCGATTCGTACTTAATAATGTTTTTTGGGTATTTCTAATAGTCTACTGGCAAGAGTAGCTAACAGCCACCATTACTTTCCAAGTTCCCGCAGATATATACAGATTGAAAGATATAGATTTTCACACTCATTCATGAATGCCCGTGTACTTCTACTACTACCATGCCAACATGGTAACCTGCTAACCTGCTAACATGTTAACATGCGAGTGTGTTACTTTTTCTAAAAATTTATGCGCGTACGATATGTGCGAGTGGTGGCACTTACAAGCTTCCGTAGATAAACCATGAATGACGTGCCGGCGCATCAAGCTATGTGATAAATATGTACCACTGCGCTCGAGTAATTACTGAGCAGAACATTCGATACAAACAACTGCTTCAGGCTATGCGCACCACTGCGCTTGAGTCAATTGTTAACAATATTGATACCCATACATATGTATACATATAGATGTACATATGCACTGACTACCCCTTTTATTGTTAATCGCAAAACTGGGAACAGTATGCTGATTTTAATAAGCAAATTTCATCAAGAAGCAATTTCAGTTAATGTAGTAGTTTTTGCGGCGCTGCTGCAATATACATGTGAAATCCAGTAAATACTTCAGTTTTGACCTGTCACTATTAAATAACTCAGACCAATTGACCCTACGAGTCACATGTGAGAGTGCACAAACCAAACCAAGCTGCAATGCATACATGCCCTCCGACAACTCTGCTCTGAATTGGGCCATTTTTACCTCGATTCGCTAAAACCAGCATATTACTCGTGGCGGCTGGACCACCAAACGTGCCAAAGGAAGTGTTTGGCAAATACACTACAATTTTTCACAATTCTAAAACCATGTAAAGAAAGATAGAAGGTGATAAGAATGACGTAAAAGTCCCTTCCCTCTTTCTACAGCAAGAGAGCCGGTTACAAAATTATGAGCATACGTGCGGCCACAGTGAGTGGCCAAAATAAGAACGAAAGACAATAGAAGGTTCTCTATTTAACCATAAGTCATTAAAACCTTCTACAATATTTCCCACCCAGCACTCTTGCATCTTCGCCAGCAAGTCATTAGCCCAGCTTGTATATAAGCAGGCGTTTTTCGAGCTCAAGCAGACTTGCCACTCCATTGGTTTAAGGTTCGGACTCTGCCGGGACGAACCCGATCCAGAGCCTTTCGTACAAACCGGACTTTACCGGAACCGACTCCGATCAGGGCCACGCGTCCACCCCATCTTGCTGACTATTTGTACCCGTGTTACAAGATAAAGAGTAGTCAATAACGCTATATATCGATTTTGAATAACCATATTCACCTTACCCTGTTTAATAATTAGGCGCCTTAAGTGTTGAAGCGGGATTATACTGCCGAGGACGGACCCCCAATCAGTGTTACGCTATCTACGCCGCATTTTCGTATCAGAGACTAGTGACTCGCGTACGGACACACATCGTTGTTTGTCCTCTGTATATTTGTAGCCACTGTGATCCTCGAGGCCCAATACGGAGCGGACCTTCAGTCCTTTATATCGAAAGTGGTGATCCGGACGAATACGTACACCCGACAAAAAGAAATTCTCGGACTCGTCTATCGGCGGTTCCTGAAGTTGAGTAACACGGACATTAGTCTGGTTGGGTAAAAGCAATCCCTGTCAAAAAAGAAGTTGCTCTCTTATACTAAAACAGTTTTCCTCCTCTTCTGATAACTCACTCTGCATATGTTCTGCTGTCTGCTATGTCCCAGTGCTACAGCGTGTATGTTGGCAATACTTTTATATTGTAAAGTCAGTATTGGCCTCGAGCGCAATTTTGAGACAGTGCTGCCTACACAAGCAACTTGGGAACGATTGGTCATCAGTAGAAGAGGACAGTACCATGAATTAGTGTCCTTGCACTTGCAGGGAAGCGACTTTAAGGCTGGGCTATCTAATGAATAAAGTCGGAAGCATATTCATAATAGTACTGTCCTCTTCTAATCATGACACATTGTTTTCATATCCCGCGACTGGGGGTGCTGTTTCGGAATAGAGCTTGAGGCCCATAGTCTTTGCTTTTATTAAGTAAAAGTATAGGTATAATTCTATGTAAGTAAAGCTAATCGATAAAAATCTGGATCATCACAATATAAGCGAGTAAAGAAGCAATTTGAGCTGAACGCATATCATGACGATACAATGTATTGGTTATTAAATTCATTGTTGGGTTTAAAATTGTTTGTTTTTAAGAAAACCTATGATCTCAAAAGAGCAATATAATTTTAGTAGTAATTAGTAGCAAAGGTTAAATTGGAAAATCAAGACTGTAATTTTTGTTTTGGAGCAACAGAAGAAGACAGTATTTTTTCAGATAAGCACTTTCTATTTGACTAGTATTGAGATTGTGATTATTCTTTGAACAATATCTTTGTCCACATGAAGTTTTAATTGCAGCAACCATCAGCTGACACTTTAATCCACGTAGTCACTTAACCGCTTGAAGATATAATTGCTCGCCAATAAGGTTTCCGTCGAGACATTTAGTATAAAAAACTGTATCTCATCATCTTTTAAAAAAACCACAAAGCCACTTGAAGTGATTGGTGCCAAAGAATAAATGTAGTTGCCGTATGTAATAAAAATGTTTTAGTTCCTAATAAGCAATTGTTTATTAATTATAAATTGTTCCAAACAATTACAAAGATGACTAAATCCAATATTAACGTGGGCAAGTCTGCAGTATCTGCACTTAAGTTTTGATCCCAATTAATTTTCTGTGGTAGAATGGCATTCCTTATTTACTTTTTAAATTGGATGACAAATAAACAGTCAAGAATTGATACAACTAGCTAACTTGATCGTGTCACAGGAAACTACGGTGACACGTGAGATTGACCCGATTGAGTAACATTCAAATTAACTTGCAGTTTTTATTGTAAATATAGGGAGCTAATAATGATTTTTACCTCTAAATCTTCATTTCAATGTAATGATTCATGTAGGATGTTAAATATAGCTCCATCCATACTAATAAAAACGTTAAACATTAAAAATAAGATTTGCCTCAAAGGATTTACTTTTTTTTCCATCAAAATACACCTCAAGTATCAGAAGCATTTTTGGCTTATGCGATGGAGACTTAATTTTTGCAAAGTGAAGAATTAACTTTGTAACTGTTTATCCAGAGATTTTTTCATTACATAGAGTGTAAACAAAGTAGAGGAGTCTACAGCAGACATAAAAGATCAAATGATCATTCAAGCAGTTCCACAAGGGTCTACAAGCAAAACAGACAGAACCTCACTTCCACCGATAGTCATCGTTCTACAAACTGAAACTTGATTTTTTACTAGGTCGTTGCTAAATATTTGACAAATGATTTATACAAATACATTAGTTATGCACATAAGAAAAAAAATCAAAGGTTCAAAATCATCAGTCACATTGCATTCATGTAAAATAGTGTATTAATAATAAACGCAATTTTAATGAACTTTTATTTAACTGCTACGTATTATGTTGCTCAGCTATACATGTGACACAATATTTTTATGTATTATTAAATATATGCTCATGTATTTTTGTATCTGTCTTATATAGAAGTCCTAAAGCACCTCTATGAGATTCATATGGCTGTACAGAGCTGGTTGCATTGCTCAATGTCACTTGAAACTTATGAAAGAAATTTAAAAAAATTTGATAGTGAAAGATCATCCAACAATTTATTGAAGAACCATCGGTTTTTTTTCAATTCTAGTCGTGCAAACGTTATTTCGACAGATTTTTTAAGTCTACTCAATACTTGGGTACCAACCAACTTGTTTCACTATCTGTTATAGCTGCATTACAGTGTCCCAAGAGAAAACGTTATTCTACTTATTCATCAACGATGTGTACTTACAAATATTGGAATACTTATACTTTTCTTCTATCTATTATTATGTTGCCATCAAGACAAGTAAGTACCCTATCGACGTTCAGCGGAAAAAATATGTAGGTTCACAATTTCACCTGCTGTTTTCATTCAGATTCATCAAATGGCTCATAATACACCTTAAGAAACATATTTTTAAAACTTGATAAGAACTATAATTTGGACAGTTGACCAGAATACAGTAGTAGTACTTATGATAGATAAGAAAATAACAACAATTTAGGAACACACACAATTTTTATTTTATTTTACTCAAAACCTACATTACAGCAAACACTATTACCTATACTTGTAAAAAAAAAAAAAAAAGAACAATATCATAATTAACAGGAAAACATTTTTATTGTGGTTCGAGACAATACCGTAAAATAAAAGAGATGCTCGTACAATTATTTTTACATGGTTTGTCTTTTAGAAAAAATAACATCAATAGTTTGTATATAATCCGTTTGCCTCGATAAGTCTCTTCACTTTGTTATTTATAGAGTCACTTAGACATAAAAATAAATTAGGTCTGTGCTGTAGTAATATCCGTGAATTTATACATATTTCATAGAAGTCGACGCTAGCCCTTGTCTGGCTAGGATGCCCATCTGGCGTCATTATGGCCCAGATGTTTTTAATATAGTTAAGATCTGGGAAAGTTGATGGGTGTGGCAGCCTTATAAGCCTGTGATGATCTCTCCACCACTCTCTCATTATTCGAGCAGTGTGAATTTGATAGTTATCCCCGACTACATAGATATGCTGCCTGTTTGGATATTGTTCCAGTACTTTAGGATACAGGTGCTCGTTTAGAATTTGAACGTACTGCACAGCTGTCAACCTTCTTGTAACTCTGATCAGTGACCCTGATTTGTCGCCCGAGACCTAGCCCCAGAAACTGTCTTAAGTGGATAAATAATAATATTGTCTGGAAAATATTGCATATATAGTGTATATATATATATACATATATATGAAAATAGGTAATCGTGTTTGCTGTAATGTAGGTTTTGAGTAAAATAAAATAAAATTTGTGTGTGTTCTTGAATTGTTGTTATTTTCTTATTTATCATTAGTACCACTATTGTACTCCGGTCAACTGCCCAAACTATACTTTTTATGTAGTTTTGAAAATATGTTTGTTGAGGTGTATCATGAGCCATTTGTTAAATTTGAATGCAAAGAGCAGGTGACATCGTTAGCGTCCATTTGTTTTCCGATGAACATCGATAGGGTACTTGATGGCAACAAAAGAGTAGATCAAAGAAAAGTAATAGAATTCCAATATTTGTAAGTATACATCGTTGGTGAATAAGAATCACAATTTTCTATTGGTTCACCGCAATGCAGCTATAACAGATGGTGTAACAAGTTGGTTGGTACCCAAGTATTGAGCAGTCTTGAAAAATCAGTTGAATTGACGTTTGCACGATGAGCCATGCGAATCTCATAGAAGTGCTTTAGGACTAGTATATAAAAAAGATATAAACATACATGAGCATATATTTGATGATAGATAAGAATATTATGTATCACATGTATAGCTGAGCAACATAATAAAAAGCAGTTAAATCAACGTTCATTAAAATTCCACTTATTATTAATACACTATTCTACATTAATGCTATGTATTGAACCTCAAATTTTTTTTCTTATTTGCATAACTAATGTATTTGTATAAATCATTTGTCAAATATTCAGCAACGACCTAATAAAATATCAAGTTTCAGTTTGTCGAACGATGAGCATCAGTGGAAGTGAGGTCCTGTCAGTTTTCTTTGTAGACCCTTGTGGAACTACTTGAATAATCTTTTATGTCTGTCATAGACTCCTTCACTTAATTCACACTTTATGTAATGATGAAGTCTCTGGATATACAGTTACAAAGTTAATTCTTCACTTTGCAAAAATTGAGTCTTCATCGCATAAGTCAAAAAATGCTTCTAAAACTTTAGGAGTATTCTGATAAAAAAATATGAATCCTTGGAAGTAAATTTTATTCTTAGTGTTTAACATTTTTATTAGTTTATATAATATATATTTAATATGCTACATGAATCATTACATTAATATCAAGATTTACAGGTGAAAATCATTATTAGCTCCCTTTATTTACAATAAAAACTGCAAGTTAATTTGAATTTTACTCAATCGGGTTAATCTTACGTGTCACCGTGGCTTCCTGTGGCAAGATCAATTTAACTAATTGTAACTTTATCATTTTAATTCTTGACTGTCTTTTCGTCACTTCATTGAAAAAGTAAAGAAGGAATGCCATTCTAACACTGAAAATCTACGTACTTATTGGATTGAGTCATCTGTGTAACTGTTTAAAACAATCTATTAATCATAAACAATTACTTACTAACAGCCAACACATTTTCATTACAAAAAGAAACTACACTTATTCTTTGGCACCAATCACTTCAAGTGGCGTTGCGGTTTTTTTAAAAGAAGATGAGACATAGGTTGTTATAGTAAATGGCTCAATGGAAACCTCATTGGCGAGCAATTTAATCTTCCTCCGGGTAAGTGAATACGTGGATTAAAGTGTCAGCTGATGTATACTGCAAACAAAACAACATATAGTCAAAGAAATAGTTCAAAGAATAATCACAATTTCAATACCAGTCAAACAGAAAAATACTTATCGGAAAAAATACTGTCATCTTCTGTTTCTCCAAAAGAAGAATAACAGTCTTGATTTTCCAATTTAACTTTTGCTACTAATTCCTATTTTAAACATAATGGACTTTTAAGATCATCGGTTTTCTTAAAAACAAACAATTTTAAACCCAACAATGAATTTATTACCAATACACAGTATAGTCATAATATGCATTTAGCTTATGTTGCTTCTTTACTTGCTTATATTGTGATGATTCAGATTTTCATTAATTATCTTTACTTACATACAAATTATATTTATACTTTTACTTAATAATAGCCAATACTATACTGACTTTACAATGTAAAAGCATTTCAAACATACACGGTGTAGTACTGGGACAACAGCAGACAGCAGATCATATTAAGAGTTCGTTATCAGAAGAGGAGGAAAGCGGTGTTAGCATACGAGAGCAATTTCTTTATCGACAGGGGTGGCTTTTACACAACCCAACTAACGTTAGTGTTACTCAACTCAAGGAACAAAGAGTCCTCGATGGCTAAGTGGTTAGCGTGATAGCTTCCTAGCCTGACAGACTCGAGGCAAAACGGGTTCGATTCTCGTCGAAAATTTTTCGAGAATTTCGATTCTCGGACTTTTTTAGTGGGAAAAGTACCCGTGGCGCCGAAAACACATTCTCCTGATTCTAGCGGACCTGACTCCAGTTTATTCTGATGATGCCTGGACCTGGGGGGCAATCTCTTCGTGGGGAGGTCGTCAACGCACCCTGGCGCCTTGGTCGGTGGGCTCCCGCTGGCAGTCGGCCTGGCCAATCCCCGTCGTGGGAGTCAGCAGCACGTCGACCGGCCGATGGATCGCCGGCGAGTCTCTTCCGGGGGGGCCAACACCTGGGCCAGTTCATCCAGAGAAGTTGCCTTCAGCCCTGCAACTATCGGTGCGGCTGGGCTGATGATCTATGAGTGAAATCTCTTCGCTCAGAAATCTAATGCCTAACCGGAACCTCTCTCTCTCTCTCTCTCTCTGTCGTCCTGAGGTCCATCCAATACCTCAATTCTCCGAGTTTTGCCTTAATGCGTACAGCACTGCCAGCTACCTCCTCGGTATCCTTGGTCAGTCACCAAACTTCGCCGTTATTTCTCATCTTTTAACTATTTTTCTGCCTCTATCTCTTACTTCCTGTTTCAACACCTATATCAGAGTAATAGTCCTTCGGACTGACTCTCTCTTGGGGAGGATGGTTTTAGTCGATAGGCGCCCGTGATGATTAGCATCACGTAGTGTTATTACACTATAAGCCAGGGTGAATCCGACACTACCTCTACGGTAGCCATGTGTGCACGTAGAGGC
>JAPYYV010010332.1:0-13988 GCA_030522625.1 Copidosoma aretas
CTGCTTATATTAGTATTGTCCAAGTATTGCTTTCAAACGTGTCCAAGTATTGCAACATTACCAAACTTTTGGTTTTAGAAGTGTCTAGCTACTCCGATACTTCGTCGTGTTTTAATATGCAGGATTATTATTTTTTAAGAGCTGTTATATATGATTTTTTGTTTAATCTACTCTAACTAGTGATAAATGAAAAGCTTATCATTATTCTTATTGACTTCGAAATATCACGATTAAAAAAAGTTTCTATAAATATGTTTCAGATTTCTTAGATACCTTAGGTATATTATTATTAGGTTTCCGGAAACCGATATTTTCGATACGATAAGATATCAATACGATATTTTGCCCAACGATAACGAGACAATATTGATATTGACGATATTTTCCAAGATCGATACCGATATTTTGTAAAATATCGTATCATCTCGATATTGTGAAGCCCTAGTTTATGTACATCTGGAGTTACTAGGAATAAACAAAGACCGATGTATGCAAGAGAACTCACCAAGTTCCCTCCTAGAGGAAAATCCACAAGTCTACACTAGAAGAAAAAGAGTGGTGGATCAACAGTAAAAAGCTCAAGATCAACATGTCACACATGACCACATATGGGCTAAATAACCGTAATTATAACAACTAAAGAAGAAACGAGAAAAACAGAATTATGAAGCAGAAGAAAAAAATACACATAGCTATGGGCGACATTTACGTCAAAAAGCTTGTAATCTGAAACTAAAGAAGCTGTGACAAAAACCCACAAATTATTACGAAAATAAGTCGGATGTTTTACCAATTAAAGTTACAGCGCAAAGCTCTCATATGTTTAATCTGAAGCTCAAACTTACAGATTTTTTTTCTCACGATCATTCTTTTTTTTATAGACGGATGCATTTGAAGTTCACCCAACAAAAATTATATAATTGAAAATTGTAATTTCGGTTGCATTCCGAACAACATTACTACCTTTATTTCGCATGAATAATAAAATAATTAGTTTGCATAAAATAATACATTTAATTGTAAAGAAGCAGGCGGTTTCCAAACTATTACACAAAATTTTTTTTGGGAAAAATTAAACCAAAGGTTACTTTCAAATATTAATAATAATAAACAGCTAATAATCAAAAGTAGCATAAAACACCATGTACCACCTTTCTCCCTAAACTAACACTCAGCGGACTCTTCCCAGATCTTCACTCCGAAGCCCTGGTACAAGTTTTAGGAGGGGGGTTAGAGGGGGAGACGCGACTCAACCCGTAGAATGGATGATAAATAAAAATTTTTTTTATCATCATAATCCTTCCAAAAGTGGTAAGCGTAACACTAGCTAGTACATAAAAATGAAAAATTTTTGTAATGAAAAAAAAAAAATATTATACGCACAAAAAAAAAATACTAACAATACTTATAAGTACGTAATAATTACTTATAATAACTGTAAGGGAAATTCTCACGAAAATTTACTAACACCAATACAATATAAGTCAATCGATAGAATAAGTGCAGATATATTATAATTCTGACTAACACTAATCGTAAGACTGACCCGACGATGGTTTTGGAAGTAGTTCCCACCGCCACAAAGTCCATCGTGAGTTATTGTATACCTTGAGGCACCTTGAGCGAATGCACGCCAGAAAAAAAAAATCCCCAGTTATAACTGAAAATCATGTAGTATATACATTAGCAACTAACAGTAGATCTTAAGAAACTTCAATAATTTACGAAGCGTTATTGTTCCCAGGTATTCAATAAGAACCCCTAGTACTAATTTTAGAAGGGGGGTGTAACGTCGGGAAATCCCCAGTAATATTTTTCTTTAAAACAAGCTTTTCCACATCCAATTCTCAAGCACATACAGATAACAGAACACTCGGCATATATTCTGACTAATTCCTTTCAACCAACGCTATATCGCCCGCAGCAGTGCCAAGCGCTGAATAATTAACAAGCCATGAATAAGTACCGACGCACCAAGTACATGACGAATGCGCACCGCTGCGCTCAAGTAAATTACCGAGCAAACAATCTACTCAAACACCTGCCTCAGGCTATGTGCACCGCTGCACCAGAGCTAAATGTTCACAATATTGATACCCATATTTACATGTGTACTAATGTCACACATTTGTATTTACGTAAATGATAACCTTTATTATTATTTATTGCAAACTTGAGAACAGTATGTTGTTTAGTAAGCATTATATTAAGGGACAATTTAAGATAACGCACAAAAATTATATGTGGTAACCCTTACTAACAATACGTATAAGCATATAATAATTACTAACAAGCTATACAATGTAAGCAAGGAAGCATAATTAATTATAATTAAGTATGTAATAATTGACCTTGCAAGTCATACGCAAGGGTGCACGAACCAAGCTGCAATGCGTACATGCCCCCCGGCAACTTTGCTCCGGGTTAGGCGATTCTCACCGTTCATTTTCCTAGCAGCTCGGTACGCTAAAATCGGCGTATTCCTCCTGGTGACTTACACGTCAAGCGTGCCAAAGGATGTGTTTGGCCAATACATTAAAAATCTGTACATTTAAACACCGTAAGGAAATACGGAAGGTGATAAGAATGACATCGAAATTACTTCCCTGTTTCTACAGCAAGAGAGCTGGACACCTAATTACGAACGTACGTGTGGCCACTGTGAGTGGCCAAAATAAAAACAAAAGAGACTAGAAGTTTCTCTATTCGACGATAAATCATTAGAACCTTCTAGAATCTTTCCCACCTAGCTCTCTTGCATCTTCGTCAGCAAAGTAATTAGCCCTGCTTGTATATATCCACCTTTAAATAAATAACAATTACCCTACCTACCGCGGAACTTAGGCGCGCTAACTGTTAAAGCGGGACCATACGTTCGGGGACCGACCCCCAATCAGTATGACGCCGAATTTTCGAATCAGAGACTAACAACTCGTGTACGGACACACAACGTTGTTGGTCCTTCATATATGTGCAGTCACTACGATCACGGCCCTACACGGAGCGGACCATCATGTAGGAAGTGGTAATCGAGCCGTACATGTATGACAGGCGCCGTGTTAACAAGGCTAACCCTGCCTAATACGCACAGCTGCAGCTCAGCTCCAATAAATGTTACTTAACCACCGAATCGTTGCTCAGGCTATTAAGCAAAAGCTCAGGCCTAAATACGCGTTTAATTGTAATTTTGTCATTTCGACGTTACACATGATACATGGGTGCCCAAGTTTTTTTCAAAAATTTTTCCTACTTTAATGCTATTTCCTTCTTGACTAGCAAAAAATACACGATTCTATAATTACTTCTGAAATAATTATAATATCCCCACTCTTCCAATTACCCAATCATTTAAAACAATAAATAGTTTCGACTTCAATTTTTTGTTTTTCCTTTGGATATTAGGTTGAAGTATATTAGATTATTCAGTTCAAGGAGCCAGAGATTCATGATTATGCTTTTCTTTGAAATTATTTTAAATCGGTAGGTAAATTATTTATTAATGAAAATTGTAATCGGAGGAGCTAAATAGGTGATTTGATTTAAGGTGCGTGGGTTTTGATTTATTTGAAATAAGTATTGAGCTGAAGTGTACGTGTCTTCTATCCAGTATCTGGTTTTATCTTCGGTATTACTGTTACTTACGTTTTTTTATTTTCCGCCATAGTAACACAAAGTTAGTTATATTGAGACGTAGTAGCAGAGCATTGTATTGAAACACACATTTTCTGTTATACAAAAACGGAGCTCACTTGCCCTAAAGTCTAATTGGTTTTCTTTGTTGTCAAAAGCATGTGATATTTAGCTAGCGTTGTCTATTGACATCATGATCGAAATTATAATACACCTATGCAGTAAGTATAATAAACGGAAGAATAGTGCTTATGAAATTTTGTATGAAAGTAACATTGTTCTCGATTGAAAATCCTTAGCTAATTACATTTAAGTTATCGTTTGCTGGACTACAACGTAATCATGGTCTGCACATGCCTGGTTTTTATTCCACCATGTTCTGGAGTCGGTTGCTCTGTCCGCTACCTGTAATATTGTAATCATCCTATGCATAATATCCCGAAACCCAATAGTCTACTCTTCTCCCATTTTGAATTACTACACAAAAATTATTTATCAACTAACAGTGTTAGCGGGAGAGAATGTTTTGTTATTTGCTTACCTGTGCTTTAATTTAATTTTATTTGAATCACGTATCGAGATAAGGTGTACGGATTTCGGGTGGGTATCTGTTTTAACAGCTGTATCACTGACGGTCAGGTTTTCTATCGCCTGCCATAGTACAGCAATGTTGGTTATGATTGACGTAGTAGAACATTGTTTCAAAACACGTGTCTTCTTATTGACAGAATTGGAGCTTCATTACCCTAAAATCTAATTAGTTCTCTCCCTTGCCAAAAGCATGTGCTATCCAGCAAACCTTGTCTGTTTTCATCATGATCGAAAGTACAATACACCTATATAGTAAGTCTAATACACAAAAATATATTGCTAATCATATTTTGTATGAAAAAAACATAGTTTTTGATTAGGATATCTTAGTCTATCACTGCTCAAATATATTTTGCTCGATTACAGCGCAATCAAGGTTTGCAAACACCTGATTTTTTTTGCATCATGTGCATTAATCGGTTGCTCTGCCCAATTCCTGCGATAGGGTGTTATTAGGATATAATATAGGGTATTATTCTATGTACTTTATTTCGAAACCCAATATACTACTCTGCCTACACTCCCAGTAAATTATTAGTCTGGTAATAAACAGTATAAGCGGGCAAGTCCATTTAGTTATTTGCTTGTAGGTAATTAAGGTCTATTTTAATTGTATTTCGTATTGAGATCAAGCGAGCGGTTGTTTCGGTATCTGTTTCATCAGTTGTATTACTAATGGTCACATTTTTTTGTAGTGCCTCTGTCTATTAGCCAAATAAGACATGAGGAATAAAAAGAAAATCCCCAGGGGCTATGATGGAGTGGCTTCAGCTACAATCGGTTGTTTTCGGCAATGTTCGACGATGTTTGGGGGTTGGATGAAAGGATTCGTCTGCAATCGGAATAATGCGTCTGTTTTCGGGAGACTTTGGCGAGAATGTGTCTTTCGGCTACAGTCAAAATGAGGTAGGGCAGTGGGGGGACTGTGGGAAAGAAAACCGAATGAGAGCGGGGGGCGTTGATAAGAGAGGGGTGGGCGTGTTGGGTCAGACTTCCTATAGAAAATCATTAAAAATTAGCATATTTTTACCCTATTTTTACTTTACTTTTGAGCATTAAAAACGTTTTGGAGGCTGGGGGGGGGGGGGGGGGTGTTACTTACGATCTACTCCCCTCATGTTATAACATTGTGCATTTTTAAATATAATGTTAATCTGGAAACATGTAGATGAGAGAAATCGAAAAAAAAGAACAAAATATTAATACATAAGCATAAACTTATAATTAAGTTGTCTGTGTTGGTGCATTGTAGAATAGATTATACGGTGATGGGAATCAGCTGAGAAGGAGGTGAGAGAAAGGTGGAGGGGGAGCTGTTGCGAGCCAGGAGGATGCTCAGGGGGAGCGGGGTGAAGCAGGGGGAGCTAACCCAAAAAAAGTCAGGTTCAACATCACTTATAAATGAGCGAATAACTACGTAATTTAAGGGGGAGCTGTTGGGAGTTGAGGGAGAGTAAAGGGGAGCGGGGGGGTGGGGCTGGGACTACCCTTCGATCATAAAACTATACCCCCCCCCTTAAAATAAGGTAAGATTCTCAATATATTTCCGTTAATTTCACGTGATTAAAAATATCCTACAAAATTGCACCCTCCTTGCCCCCCTATATATTCTGAGTAGCCCCCCCTCCGGTCCCCCCTTCGGCAAGTCCAGGAGACCTATTAAAGAATAGTGTTATTATTATTTTTTGACTGTTGACTTCATGTTTTTTGAAGGTGTTTTTTAGTATCTTATATTATACGTTATGCTTCCATACCAGTTGAGAAAATTTTTTGCTTGGTTTTTGATGTCCGAAGACGTATGTGGGGAGGATGATACGGGAAAATTTCAAAAACTTCTTTACTGAAGATTTCAAAGAAAATCAAGAAAATTTTGCTTTATCACATTTAAATGAGATTTTTAATTATGAAGAAAAATCATGTAAAGATTACGGACTACCAGAGCCAACTAAGACAATAGATTGTATGAAAATTGATGAAAGTAAAAACATCATCGATGTTGAAAACATTTTGAAGACCTACAAGTTAAATTAGGCAGTAAAAAATAAAAATTTTCAATGAAATAGTTAACTGTAAAACCAAACTGTATTTTATCGATGGTCCAGGTGGTTCTGGAAAAACATTTTTATACAAAACATTAATTATTTATTTTTTTTCAATTCATTAAAAAGTTATTTATATGGCATGGACTGGCATTGCTTCTATTCTATTACCTAAAGGAATGACAAGCCATATAACATTTCGATTACCATTACACCTAACTAATATTGAGACTTCTTTTTTAGGATTCGAAAGTGATAAAAAAAGATCACGTGAAGTAAATGTTATCATTTGGGACGAAGCATCAATGATTCCTAAAAAAGCGCTCGGAATTGTAGATAAAACATTACAAGATTTGTGTAATAATAATTTATCATTCAGTGCTAAATTATTTATTTTAGGTGGTGATTTCAGACAGATACTCCCAGTAATAAGACACGGCTGTAGAAGGTCTTTTGTTAGTGAAACTATAAAGTATTCGTCTGTTTAGAAAAAATTCCAAGTTTAGGAATTAAAAAATAATATGCGTTCTGTAGTTGAAGAGTTTTCATCAACATTATTAAAAATCGGACCAATAAAATCATTCAAAATTCCTGAAAAATGGGAAAGTAATAACATTTGTCATCAAATTTACGGTCATGGTATGAATACATTCCTAAACAAAGTAATATTAACTACACAATGAACTTTCGTACGTTTTAAATAACAAAATTCTAAGTTTAATTAAAAATATAGAACATACATATTATAGCATAGATTATGCTAAATATAAAGGAAGTGATCGTACGGATGATAATATAGATATAAATTTCCCAATAGAAACTTCAAATAACATACACGAAAGTTTACCACCACACATTCTAAAATTAAAAGTAAATGCAATTGTCATGTTGATAAGAAATTTGAGTACAGCTGATGGTTTGTGTAATGGCACAAAATTACGTATTACAAAATTATTCAAGTATAATTTAGAAGCCGAAATAATAGCAGGAGATGAATCAGGTAATAAAGTATTCATACCAAGGATAACTTTAAACGTTGGTAATAATTCGTCTTTGCCCTTTATACTGTACAGGAAACAGTTTCCGTTAGTTCAAGCTTTTTCAATGACTATTAATAAATCATAGGGTCAGAGTTTCGATAGATTAGGCTTTTACTACAAAAGACCTTCAATTTCTTACGGTCAATTGTACGTATTATTGTCAAGATGTAGAAATCCTGAAAAAATATTTACACAGAATGATTCTGAGAACAAATCAAACATTAAAAATATTGTGTGGACAGAAATTTTTGATAACTAATTCATTTTTTTTGTGAAACATGTTTATTATAATTCTTTTTATTAAAATTTATACGTTCTTCTTTGTCCCTTAAAAAATGAATAGAATAAATTTTATTTAGCGACACATTTTAAATATACGAAAATGGGTCGGAAAAATTGACTTTTCGTAAAAAATTTTTTTTTTTCAATTTAAAAGTTGTATAGTTTTAGACTTCGGTATTTACTCTGATACAAATATATACATTTTTATATTACAAAAAAGAGCTCAGAATATATTTTCCATCTTCTAATACTTTTAATTTTGATACATTATTATGTTACATATTCGTAGTAAATATACAATTGATACAAATATGAAGTTAGTAGAAACTTTATCGTACCTCATATTCATAATTATTAACATATTATGTATTTCTCAAATGGTGTATGCATTTTATAATGAAATAACGTTTATCAGAAAATACATAATATACAGTGAGTTTTAGTTAAAATTATTTGTTCGAAAAAATGTAAGAAAAAGGTTAGTAAAACAAGTACACAAAATATATCACAAATACGAACCATATTATGTTCATTTTTATACTACTTTTTAAATATTTAACCATCAATATTACAAATAAGATTATTTTGAAGCCAATAGCTGTAAAATTTTAAAATAAGATGCTTGGAAAATAATGATAACCTGTTATTATATCATAACTATTGATGTATTAGATAAATACTTGTATTACACAAATCTTAATGTGAAGTTAGTTTATTTCGTTAGTTATTACATATTATTTTTTTTGGAGTGATAGCGCGCGAAGCGCGCAGGGGGGCAAAGCCCCACTAGTATTTATATATACTAGTGGGGCTTTGCTTCCTGCGCGCTCTGCATGCCAACCCCATCTTTTCATATTTGTATTCTCATGTCTGAATGATAAATGAAAAAGTCTAATTTTGATATACATATATACGTAAAAACATAGATAACTAAAGCGATCTCATGAAAATTCGCTAAAAATTCGAACATATATAGTCCATACATGAAATAAGTTTACTGATTTATTAAACAATTGTTAATAATTCAATACTGATGATATATCTCATTGGTATTTAAGGTTAATGTTGATTTATATGTATATGCATACAATATTTACGCAATCATTATTATTACAGAATCAGTTGCAAGCCTTTGTTTGTTATTCTTGGACTTTTTTAAAACAATTATAGATCTAAGATGGTAATAAGATATCATATTTCAATTCTTTCTTAATATTTTTCAATGTTAATTGTGTATTTTTTTTTCATGTCATGTATAGATATTTATATACATCTACATTTTCTTTGTTTGTTTCACAACTATTAAAAATTTTTTATCCTTTTATATAAGTACTCATATTATTTTTAATTCAGAAACTTATGTAATTGATTAAACATACAACAATGTGTTATAATTTCTTTTTACATTTACATAATATTATAATTTATAACGCATAACATATTTCTGAGCTTTCAACCTTTACTGACGTGCCTTAAACACCTAGATAAATATCTTGTATTTTCACATAAATCATCTTCCTCCCCCATATCTCTCTATTATCTTTTATTCCTATATTTCTGATTGATGGTAATAATATTTGATTGTTTGTTTTTTTCCTCTTTACATAGCAATGTGCTCTTTCTATATTTTTTCTTTTATCGCAGATCATACAGTCCATCACTTAAAAATTTCTATACTCACCTATATTTTTTTATTTTTGCTTTATTTTTCTCTCGTTTTTTTTCTTTTTTTTTTACGTTTTACAGATGATAGAAATGTAAATTACCACATAGTTTTTTTACATTTTCTGATTGACAAAAGTCTTCCTTTCCTTTGTAAAATTATCTTTGATTTTGTAAAGCTTACTTTCCTTCGATCTTCTTTTTATAAGTCTTATCGTTTTCCAAGCCTCCACTTTTTTATGCACAACTTCAACTTCGTTGACTATTTTGTTATATTTTTATTGATCAAGTCTGCTAATTCTTTGACTAGTCATAATTGAGGCCCCCTGCTCTTTTCATTTTTGTTTTGTGCAAGAAGTAAAATTATTCTCTTTTTCTTATGCCTATTTCAAGGCTAACCCTTCCCGCTTTTATTTGTCACAAATTTCTTGGTATGTTTGCATTTAAACCGAACATGATATTTGTAAATCTAAATCTTTTTTTTCCCCCTTTACATTCCTTTCTTATTCGAAATCCATGCCTACCTTGCCCGCCTCCAGCTTCCGTATATAAGCGCGTCCAGCGAGATTAGGGCTCCTCGCACGTAAGGTGCATTTTTTGCTCAAGCACACTGTGTTCAACTCGCTCGTACGCATTGGGAAAAATCTAAAAAAATAAATTAAAAAAAATAGAAATCGATAGATTTTGATTTGCTCTTCATGATGGTGCTTTTTTTATGCTTAATAACCTTTTTTTTGTGTAGAAATATGTCTTTGAATTTTTTGTCGTTTCTCAGAAATTCACCACAGCTTTAAAAAATAAAATCATCACGAATCAAAAGAGCAATATTTGGACCTCACCTACACAAATTTTTAGAGTAGGAGTGCCAGAAATGCGTGAATGACAAGCAAATAAAGACGTTGACATAAGGTCAGCTACGCTTGACAGACAATATATAGTTATAGTACAAACTGTATAATTACTAATAACTACTTGACATTCATCAGAACAGAGTTTACGTTTTGTATAAGTAAAAGTCATAAACTTTACTTGATCCGCTGGATAGTTCACGAACAATGGTTTTTCGAACTTAAATACTTTAAAGTTTAAATTTGTTCAAAAATTTCTTTAAGGATCGTATTTTACTGTATTTGTCGTATGTCTCATTGTTTAGTCATACAATTTATGATCATATTGTAATAAGCTACCATTTTTCAATGAAAACAATGTAAAGCTTAATTGCATATTTTAATCTCTTAGTTTTATTACAATTACACAATCGTCTTAATTTCATTGAATGACTTAAATTTTTCTGCAAATTTAAAAAAAAAAAAGATCTTGTGCGATCAATTATTGCGGAGATACCTTGTAAAACAAAAAAGTTTCAGTTGATTTTGTTTATCAAAATTTATACCTTAAACAGAAATACATTATGTTTGAAGCGCTAAATTTTTGAAGGAGTAATTGTGCAACTGCTTACTGCTCTTTGTATTGTTTCTGTGAAGAATTATACACAATGCTTTCTTGTACTGTTTTGAAAGTTTATATTAATTTCCATAAAATTATTTATTTTCTTAATTAAAAAATATCATAATTCAAAATAGAAATACACCACCTTTGAGACATCGCTGTGGATTATTCGCTGCGTGTTAGTACCATCATGAATACTTATATATTTTTGTTAAATGAACATTAACTGCTACCAGGTTTATTACGTATAATTACTAAATTTGCTTTTTGTTGGAATAAATAAACAATGTTTTGAACAATAAAATAATAACTGTATGTTGTCTACATAATAACATCAATAATAAAATACAGTTCCTTTGTAAATACTTGCATTATAATTTTAAAATATTCAATACGTGTGCATTGCGTTTGAAAAAAAAAAGATTTTCGGCAACTACATTTCTAATACTACCAATTGATCAATATTCTACGGACTCCAATGCAATTAGCGAGTCTTAACTTATTAAATTAACTACATATGACATCTGAACTACACCTGCTAAAGCACCCTTAAAATTGAAAGTATAATACAACTTTACAGTAAGTATAATAGACAGACATATATTGATAAAGATATTTCGTGTTAAAAAGACATGGAATCCGATCGGAAGATCTTAGCTTATCACTATTCAGTTATAATTTGCTAGATTTTAGAACAATAATGGTTTGCAAACACCTCTTTCTTTTGCACTATCTGCATGAATCGGTTGCTCTACCTATTCCTCCAATAGGTTGTTATTGTCAAATGTGCATTATTTTTTCTAATTTTACCTAATTTTTTAAAAGTTTCCAATAACTTAATAAAATAGTTGTTGAATAGTTTATTATTTATGATAAAAAATATCCAAAAAAAATTTATAAAAAAAGCGTGAATAAATATTTTAATTAAAAGTTGGATACAAACTCCAATATAGAAGAAAGTGATAAGTAGATAGCTAGGTCTACTTAGGCGTTAAATTTATTTTTCAATATGTTTTTTTAGAAATTAAAAATTCAGTTTTGTTAAAAAATTTTAAATAGTGAACAATTCGAGATGATTAATTTAGTAACGTTTATAGTAGACTATGTGAAATAGATATTGATAGAATCATTTACATATATTATATATTCTTCATATATATTGTAAATTATAAATTTTTGAGATATTTTCATCTTAATTGGGACCAAATAGAAAATTCTGTGTAACTATAAAGGAAAAGCAATATATTAATACACTATGTAAACAGAAACTTTTCGGCTGATCTGTCCGATTGTTGTAATAATGTATGATTATACTATGTACGTTATCCCGAAACATAACAGAATACTGCTTCAATTCTGAACTGCTACATAAATTAATAATAATAAACAGCTTAAGCGAGCAATTCTATTCGGTTGATTAGTCTTAGATGGTTGGTTTCTATTTTATTTGGATTCCGTATTTAGCTGAATTTTTCAAGTCGCTTAATATGTGTTTGATCAGCGTTATAACTGACGTTAACGTTTTTTATTTCCTGCTTCAGAAGAGCCAACATAGATATTCTTGACGTAGTAGTAGAACATTGTATTCAGACAAATTTTCCTTTTTCTCAAATGTAGAGATCAGCTGTCATAAAATGTGACTAATTTCTATGTTGTCAGAAGCATGTGCTATCCAGCCAACCTTGTTTATTTACATTATATTTGAAAGTATAATACACCTTTACAGTAAGTATGACACACAGAATTATTTTGCTAATGATGTTCTTTATTAAAAATATATTTCATGCGATTAGGAGTTCTTAGCTTATAACTGTTAAGATATAGTTTGCTGGATTGTAGCAAAATTATGGTTTGCACACACTTATTTTTTTTTTGCATCATGTGCATGAGTGTACGGGTGTTACTTTATCTGTTTCATCAGTTGTATTGCTAATAGTGACGTTTTCTTGTTGTGCCTCTGTCTATTAGCCAAATAAGACGTGCGGGCAAAACAGAAAATCCCGAGTGGCTTTGAATAAGCGGCTTGAGATGCAGACAGTTGTTTTGGGCAATGTTTGACGATGTTGAAGGGCTTGGGTAAAAGGATTCGTCTGTAATTTAAATAATTCGTCTATTTTCGGGAGACTTCGGATGAAATGTGTCTTTCGGTCGACGTCGGACATCTTCAACTATGATTAAAATGCGGCGGAGCAGGAGGGAGAAAGGGGATATATAAGACTCAAATAAATTCTAAGTCTTTGCAGATTGTTAGGCTAGTAAGTGATAACCTAACGAAAATAGGGGGCATGGGGGGTGTAGGGAATAGAGGGGGGCGTGGTGAGTCAGACTTACTATAGAAAAATATTAAAAATTCGCATATTTTCACCCTAATTTTACCTTACCGTTGATCATGTAAAAAACGGGTTAGGGGCATTTAGAGGGTGCCATTACACACGATCCACACGAATTAAGTACATAAATATAGGAAGATACATATATATCATACATATATTATAGAATCAATATCTTGGTAGAAAAACCTTCTTTTTTTCTACCCTGACGTTTTTTTATTGTACATTCGTTTATATAATGTTAATCTTAAGACATATAGAAGGGAGAAATCGAAATAACATCAAATTATTACTTCATTAATATGAACTTATAATTCAGTTGTGCGTGTGTGTATTGTAGAATAGGGTATTAGGTCATGTGGAGGAGCTGTGAGGGATACGAGGGGGATGTGGAGGGGGAGCTGTGGGGAGCCGAGGGGGATCGGGGGGGGGGGTGGAGCGGGGTGCGGGCTGGGATTAACTTTTGTTCATACAACTATTATATATATCGGACATTCCACGTCAACCAGGCCACCTAAATGACCAAAAATCATCGATACCAAGAAAATTATTTTTTGGCTATAATTTTTAGTCTATTTATACGCTTTAAAAATTGACCTGGCGTTTGGAAAATTCAAAATGGTGGATCCAATCTGGCCGCCAATTTTTAGAAAATGAACGAATTTTCAATAAAAAAAAATATAACGATATTCTGCGTAAAATTTTAAGTAAGAAATGTCTCTTACAAATTTTTGAATAAAATGGCCGTTTTTGAGAAAAAAATTCATGAATTTTTAAAATTTCCTAGGTTGAAATTCTAGATTTCGGTCTCATATAGAAAGAAATTTACAATTGCATATTAGACAGACTTGTGAAATACTTTGGTGAAAGGAGATCGCTTGTGATAAATCCAGTATCAGATGTCAAGAAATTCAAAATGGCGGATCCAATATGGCGGCCAATTTTTCAAAAATAAACGAAATTCA
>JAPYYV010010333.1:0-11383 GCA_030522625.1 Copidosoma aretas
ACCTCGGATTCGTAATTAGCGACCCAAAAATCCCTTGTGTACCGAATTAAGTATGAATCGGTCTATTTTCGAAAGTTTTGGCCGCCATATTGGATCCGCTATTTTGAATTTAGCAAAATGGACCACGGATTCGTAATCAGCTACCCAAAAAACCCCTGCATACCAAATTTTGTGTAAATCCATTTATTTCTACCCCGTTTTCATGTACCCTGAGTAATTGGACTATCAAAATTTACTATATGTATATACCTTATATACATATACATAACAAATTTTTACAGCTCCGAGGGAATCGGATCCTTGTAGCCTATGATCCTAGGAACAAAAGAAGCCCAAAACCAGATGGATTAAGTGAAAATTCGTGGGAGCAAGAATTTTGGCCGTTTTTTTGGGCTTTCTGGACCACTGTGCGCCGCCCCGCCAATTAGCGCTCAGGCGGGACGCCACACTGCTCCGCTGGTTAAAGTCCCAAAAATCTGGGAGCCTTGTCCTGGTATTAGTTCTCATGGTATTAATGATAATATTATTGATTAAAACGCAAGAAAACTCAGTTCTCCGGGTCACCTGGTAATAACTATTATGTTTGTAATAATAATGTTATTTATTAGAATCAGAGGAAATTCAGCGCTCTGGGTTAACTGTTATTAGTTTTTATGTTATTATTAATAATGTTATTACTTAAAACGCAGGGAAAGTCAGCGCTCTGGGTCACCTGGTCTTAGTTCTAATGTTATTAATACTAATTTTCGCACAAAAAAACGCAATTTTCATTTTCATTTTTTCGACCTCGATATCTCGAAAACAAAGCAAGATATCGATTTTTACACAAGATTAATTGTGTTTTCTTTTCGATTTCCTACTCAGATATACCATCACTTTGCGGTGCCATGGAAACCGTTATCTCCCCGCGTTATGTAAAACGAAGAAATGAACAAATTTGAGGCCACCCCAGGCATGGCAACACACTCTGCAGAAGATACTATACCTACACCCCTGCAGGGGTCTGATCACGATCATTCGATATGTGGTAAATCCTACAATTTTTTTCGATAGTCCCTATAAAATAACCAGAAATGAAGGCTACGCGCGTGCGTAGGGATTATCGAAAAAAGGTTCTCTTTTGCCATGTATCGAATGATCGCGATCAGACCCCAGAGAGTAGTGTACTGGAACGGGCATATACACCTAAAGTTCCGGTGTAGTTGCTTTATCCAGTGTTCCGGTTGCAGTAAATTATAAAACGCGAAATTCAAATGCGCTATATAGGTAAAACCACAAAAACAAAATTACCTGAATGCCAAAGGTTTTAGCCCGGTAACCCAGGGGACAGTAAGTAAATAATATATTGTTTAAAAAAATTAATGATTGAATAACAACATAACCTAAATCCCAAGCTTTTTAAACCAGTAACCCGGGGGACAAAGAGTTAATATTATAACAAGTAAATACATTATTGGTTAAATAGCAGCATTACATAAATTCCAAGCTTCTTAACCCGGTAACCCAGGGGACAGCGAGTATATATTATATTAATTGAATAAATTATTAATTAATTAACGACATAACCTAAATCCCAAGCTTCTTAACCCGGTACCCCGGGGGACAGTGAGTAAAGAATACAATGTTTAAAGAATTTAACGATTAAATGACAGCATAACCTAAATCTCAAGCTTTTGAACCCGGTAACCCAAAACCCAATGAGTAAATGATAAGATGTTTAAAAAAACTAATTATTGAATAACAACAAAACCTAAATCCCAAGCTTTTTAACCTGTTAACCCGGGGGACGAAGAGGTAATAATATAACAAGTAACAACATTATTGATTAAACAGCAGCATTACAAAAATCCCAAGCATCGTAACCCGGTAACCCAGGAGACAGGGAGTAAATAATATATTGTTTAAAAAAAAAAAAAAAATTAAATTACGACATAACGTAAATCCCAAGCTATTTAACCCGGTTATCCGAAGGACAGTAAGTAAATAATATAAGGTCTAAAAAAGTTAATGATTAAATAACAACATAACCTAAAGCCCTAAATTCTTTACCTGGTGACCCTAGGGAGAAAGAGTAAAAAATATAATATTTAAATAAATTAATAATTCAATTAGAACATAACATGAATCCCAAGCATTCTAATCCAGTAACTCGGGGGACAGCGCGGACATATTATATTGTTTGAATAAATTAATGATTAAATAACAACCTAATATAAATCCCAACTTTTTAACCCGGTAACCCAGGGGGCAGTATTAATTTATTCAAACAAAATCATATTTACTTGCTGTCCCCCGGGTTACTGGATTAAAATGCTTTGGATTTATGTTATGTTGTAATCGAATCTTCAATTTATTTAAACATTATATTTTTTACTCTTTGCCCCTCGGGTTACCAGGTTAAGAGGCTTAGGATTCATATTATGTTGTTATTTATTCATTCTTTTTTAAACATTATATTTTTTACTCTTTGCCCCTCCGGTTACCGGGTTAAGAAGCTTATTATATTTACCCACTGTCCCTCGGGTAACCGGGATAAAAAGCTTGGAATTCATGATATGTTGTTCGATCACTAATTTATTCAAACGTTATAATATTTACTTACTGTCTTCTGGGTAACCGGGTTAAAAAGTTTGAGATTTAGGTTATTCTGTAATTTGATCATTAATTAATTTAAACAATATATTATTTATTTAGTGTCTTTCGGGTTAACTGGTTTAGAAGATTGGGATTTATATTATGTTGTAATTTAATCATTTATTTATTTAAACAATATGATTTTTACTCTTTGTCCCTCGGGTTACTGATTAAGGAAGCTCGGTATTTAGGTTATGTTGTCATTTAATTATTAAATTATTCCAAAAAACAATTAATTACGTACTGCCCTTTGGGTTACCGGGTTAAGAAGCCTGGGATTTAGGTTATGTTGTTATGCGATCATTAATTTTTTAAATATGTTATCATTTACTTATGATCTTCCGGGTTGTTGTAATATAATGCTCGGGATTTATATTATGTTGTTATTTAATCATTATTATAAACAGACAATATGATATTTTCTTGCTGTCCCTTGGATTACCGGATTAGAATGCTTGAGATTTATGTTATGTTTTAATTAAATCATTAATTTATTTAAACATCATGTTCCTTACTTATTGTCCCCCGAATTACCGAGTAAAGAAGCTTGGGATTCAGGATATGTTATTAATAAATTATTAATTTTTTAGAAACTTTATATTCTTTACTCACTGTTCCTGGATTACCGGGTTAATAAGCTTTGGATTAAGGTCTTGTTGCTAATTAATCAATAATTTATTTGAACAATATAATATATACTCGCTGTCCTCTTGGTTACCGGGTTTAGATGCTTGGGATTCAGGTTATGTTGTTATTCGATCATTAATTTAATTAATCATATTTTTTACTCGTTGTCCCTTGGGATACCGGGTTAAGAAGCTTGGGATTTAGGATATGTTGTTATTCAATCACTCATTTATTTAAACATTATAATATTCACTTACTGTCTTCTGAGTAACCGGGTTAAAATGTTTGAGATTTATGTTATGTTGTAATTTGATCATTGATTAATTTAAACATTATATTATCTACTAATTATCCCGCAGACTCAACGGGTGAAGAAGCTTGGGTTTAAGGTTATGTTGTTATTCGATCATTAATTAAATTGGACATATTTTTTACTCTTTGCTCCCCGGGATACCGGGTTAAGAAGCTTGGGATTTATGTTATGTTGTAATTTAATTATTAATCCATTCAAACAAGGAATTATTTTGTTTTTTTCCCTTGGTTACCGGTATAAAAAGCCTGGGATTTACTTGTATATTAATAAGCCGTTTGTCCTCCAGGTTAACGGGTTAAAAAGCTTGAGGTTTAGGTATTGTTATTCAATCATTAATTTTATAAACATCATATTATTTCCTGTTATGTTGTTGTACGATCATTAGTTAAATTAAACATATTTTTTACTCGTTGTCCCTCGGGTTACCGGGTTAAAAAGCTTGGGATTTACGTTATGTTGTAATTTAATAATTAATTTATTTAAACAATATATCATTTACTTACTGTCTTCTGGAATACCGGGTTTAAAAGCTTGGGATATACGTTATGTTGTAATTTAATCATTAATTTATTCAAACATTATATTTTTTACCCTTTCTCCCTAGGGTCACCGGGCAAAGAATTTTGGGTTTTAGGTTTTGTTGTTATTTAATCATTAACTTTTTTAGACCTTATATTATTTCCTTACTGTCCCTCAGGTTACCGGGTGGAGAAGCTTGGAATTTCGGTTATGTCGTCATTCGATCATCACTTTAATTTAACATTTTTTTTGCTCGTTGTCCCTAGGGTTACCAGGTTAAGAAGCGTGGGATTTACGTTATGTTGTAATTTAATTAATAATTTATCTAAACAACAAGTTATTCTTTTACTTTTCCCTGGGTTACCAAGTTAAAAATACTGGGATTTACGTTATGTTGTAATTTAATTATTAATTCATTCAAACAATAAATTAATTACTTACTTCCCCCTAAGTTACGGGGTTAAGAAGCTTGGGATTCTGGTAATGCTGCTGTTTAATCAATAATGTATTTACTTGTTATATTATTACCCCTTTGTCCCCCGGGTTGACAGGTTAAAAAGCTTGGGATTTAGGTTTTGTTGTTATTTGATAATTAATTTTTTTAAACATCTTATCATTTACTCAATGTCTTCTGGGTCACCGGGTTAAGAAGCTAGGGATTCAGGTTATGTTATTATTCGATCATTAGTTAAATTAATCATATTTTTTACTCGATGTTTCTCAGGTTTCTGGGTTTAAAGGTTTGGATTTACGTTATGTTCTACTTTATTTATTTATGTATTAAAACATCGTATTTTTTACTCTTTGCCCCCGGGTTACCGGGTTAAGAAGCTTGGGATTTAGGTACTGATGTTATTCAATCATTCATTTTTTAAACATCTTATTATTTACTCTCCTTATCCTGGGGTTCAGGGTTATAAAGCTTAGAATTCAGGATATGTTGTTATTCAATCCTTAATTTTTTCAGTCATTATATTCTTTACTTATTATCTACTGAATTGCCGGGTGAAGAAGCTTAGGATTTGGGTTATGTTGTTATTTGATCATTAGTTAAATAAAACATATTTTTTTCTCGTTGTCCCTCGAGTTACCGAGTTAAAAAGCTGGGGATTTATGTGATGTTGTTATTCGATCATAAATTTAATGAAACATATTTTTTACTCTTTGCCCCTCAGGTCACCGGGTTAAGGAGCTTAGGATTTAGGTTATGTTGTTATGCGATCATTAATTTTTTTAAATATGTTATCATTGACTCATTATCTTTTGGGTTGTTGTAATATAAAGCTCGGGATTTATATTATGTTGTTATTAAATCATTAATATAAACAGACAATATGATATTTTCTTGCTGTCCCTTGGATTACCGGATTAAAATGCTTGAGATTTATGTTATGTATTAATTAAGTCATTAATTTATTTAAACATCATGTTCCTTACTTATTGTCCCCCGAATCACCGAGTGAAGAAGCTTGGGATTCAGGTTATGTTATTATTCAATGCTTCTTAACCCGGTAACCCAAAGGGCAGTAAGTAATTGATTGTTTGTTGGAATAATTTAATAATTAAATGACAACATAACCTAAATACCGAGCTTCCTTAACCAGTAACCCGAGGGACAAAGAGTAAAAATCATATTGTTTAAATAAATAAATGATTAAATTACAACATGATATAAATCCCAATCTTCTAAACCAGTTAACCCGAAAGACACTAAATAAATTATATATTGTTTAAATTAATTAATGATCAAATTACAGAATAACCTAAATCTCAAACTTTTTAACCCGGTTACCCAGAAGACAGTAAGTAAATATTATAATGTTTGAATAAATTAGTGATCGAACAACATATCATGAATTCCAAGCTTTTTAACCCGGTAACCCGAGGGACAGTGGGTAAATATAATAAGCTTCTTAACCCGGTAACCGGAGGGGCAAAGAGTAAAAAATATAGTGTTTAAAAAAGAATGAATAAATAACAACATAATATGAATCCTAAGCCTCTTAACCTAGTAACCCGAGGGGCAAAGAGTAAAAAATATAATGTTCAAATAAATTAATGATTCGATTACAACATAACATAAATCCCAAGCATTTTAATCCAGTAACCCGGGGGACAGCAAGTAAATATGATTTTGTTTGAATAAATTAATTATAAAATAACAACATAATGTAAATTCCAAGCTTTTAAATACGAAACCCGGAGGACAATGAATAAATAATAAGTTGTTTGAAAAAATCGAAGATTGAATAACAACAATACCTAAACCCCAAGCTTTTTAACCCGTTAACTTGGGGCACAAAATGTTCATAATAAAACAAGTGAATACGTTATTGATTAAACAGCAGCAATTCCAAAATCCCAAGCCTCTTAACTCGGTAACCCGAGGGGCAAAGAGTAAAAAATATAATGTTCAAATAAATTGATGATTTAATTACAACATAACGTAAATCTCAAGCTTCTTAACCTGGTAACCTGGGGGACTGTAAGAAGAGAATATCATATTTGAAAAAATTATTGATTAAATAACAACATAACCTGAATCCAAAGAATCTAAACCCGGTAACCCGGAGGACAGCGAGTATATATTATATTGTTCAAATAAATTATTGATTAATTAACAACAATCCTAAGCTTATTAACCCGGTAACCCAGGAACAGTAAGTAAAGAATATATTGTTTCTAAAAAATTAATAATTGAATAATAACACAACCTGAATCCCAAGCTTTTTAACCCAGTAACTTAGGGGGCAGTAAGTACTTAATTTATTGTTTGGACAAATCAATAATTAAATCACATCATAATGTAAATCCCAAGATTTTTAACCCCGTAACCCGGAAGACAGCAAGTAAATAACAAGATGTTAAAAAAAATTAATAATTGAATTACAACATAACGAAAATCTCAAGCTTTTTAACCCGGTAACTTGAGGGACAACGAGTAAAAAATATGATTAACTAAATTAATGATTGAAAAACAACATAACCATATTCCCAAGCTTCTTCACCCGGTAATTCGGGGGACAATAAGTAAAGAATATATTCACTGAAAAAATAAATGATTGAATAACAACATAACCTGAATCCTAAGCTTTTTAACCCTGAATCCCAGGAGAAGGAGAGTAAATAATATGATTAAAAAATTAATTATTGAATAACATCAATACTTAAATCCTAATCTTCTTAACCTGGTAACGCGAAGGGCAAAAAGTAAATAATATAATGTTTAAGTACATTATTGACTCAATTATAACATAACATAAATCTCAAGCATTTTAATCCGGTAATCCGGGGGACAGCAAGAAAATATAATATTGTCTGATTAAATTAATGATCAAATAACAACATAATATAAATCCCAAGCTTTTTAATACAATAATCCGGAAGACAATGAGTAAATAATAACATATTTAAAAAAATTAATGATCGCATAACAACATAACCTAAATCCCAAGCTTTTTAACCCGGTAACCAAGGGGGTAAAATAAAATAATTTCTTGTTTGGATGAATTAATAATTAAATTACAACATAGCAAAAATCCCAAGCTTTTTAACCCGGTAACCCAAAGATCGAAGAGTAAAAAATAAAACGTTTAAATAAATTAATGATATATAACAACATAACGTAAATCCAAAGCTTTTTATCCCAGTAATCCAAGGGAGAACGAGTAAAAAATATAATGTTTGAAAAAAAAATAATTGAAACCCAACATAACCTGAATCTCAGGATTTAAACTCCGTAACCCAGGTGACAAGGAGTAAATAATAAGATGTTTAAAAAAATTAATAATCAAATTACAACATAACGTGAATCCCAAGCATTTTAACCCGGTAAACCGAGGGACAACGAGTAAAGAATATAATGTTTGAAAAAAAAAATAATTGAAACAAAACATAACCTGAATCCCAGGATTTAAACCCCGTAACCCAGAGGACAGTGAGTAAATAATAAGATATTTAAAAAAATTAATAATTAAGTTACAACATAACGTGAATCCCAAGCTTTTGTACCCAGTAACTCGACACACAATGAGTAAAAAATATGATTATTTAAATTAATGATCGAAAAACCACCTAAACCAAATCCCACGCTTCTTTACCCCGTAATTCGGGGGACAATAAGTAAAAAATATAATGACTGAATAAATTGATGATTGAATAACAACATAACCTGAATCCTAAGCTTTATAACCCCAAACCGCAGAAGGAGGAGAGTAAATAATAAGATGTTTAAAAAATGAATGATTAAATAACATCAATACCTTAATCCCAAGCGTCTTGACCCGGTGACCCAAGGGGCAACGAGTAAAAAATATGTTTAATTTAACAAATGATCGTACCACAACATAACAGGAAATAATAAGATGTTTATAAAATTAATGATTGAATAACAACAATACCTAAACATCAAGCTTTTGAACCCGTTAACCTGGAGGACAAACGGGTTATTAATATACAAGTAAAAACATTATTGATTCAACAGCAGCAATATCAAAATCCCAAGCTTATTAACCCGGTAACCCGAGGGACAACAAGTAAAAAGTATGATTAATTGAATAAATGATCTAATAACAACATAACCTAAATCCCAGGGTTTTTAACCCGGTAACCAAGAGTGCAGTAAGTGATTAATTGTTTATTGGAATAATTTAAAAATTAAATGACAACATAACCTAAATGCCAAGCTTCTTTACCCAGTAACCCGAAAGACACAGAGTAAAAATCATATTTTTTAAATAAATTAATTATTAAATTTCAACATAATATAAATCCTAAGCTTCTTGACAAGTTAACCCGGAAGACACTAAATAAATAATATATTGTTTAAATTAATTAGTGATCAAATTACAACATAACCTTAATCTCAAACATTTTAACCCGGTTACCCAGAAGACAGTAAGTGAATATTATAATGTTTGAATAAATTATTGATTGAATAACAACATATCCTAAATCCTAAGCTTCTCAACCCGGTATCCCGAGAAACAACGAGTAAAAAACATAATTAATTGAATTAATGATCGAATAACAACATAACCTGAATCCCAAGCATCTAAACCCGGTAACCAAGAGGACAGCGAGTATATATTATATTGTTTAAATAAATTATCGATTAATTAACAACAAGACCTTAATTAAAAGCTTATTAACCCGGTAACCTAGGAACAGTGAGTAAAGAATATGTTTCTAAAAAATTATTAATTGAATAATAACATAACCTGAATCCCAAGCTTCTTCACTCGGTAATTCGGAAGACAATAAGTAAAGAACATGATGTTTAAATAAAACATAACATAAATCTCAAGCATTTTAATCCGGTAATCCGGGGGACAGCAAGAAAATATCATATTGTCTGTTTATATTAATGATTAAATAACAACATAATATAAATCCCGAGCTTTATATTACAATAACCCGAAAGACAATGAGTAAATGATAACATATTTAAAAAAATTAATGATCGCATAACAACATAACCTAAATCCCAAGCTCCTTAACCCGGTGACCTGGGGGCAAAGAGTAAAAAATATATTTCATTAGATTAATGATCGAATAACAACATCACATAAATCCCAAGCTTTTTAACTCGGTAACTCGAGGGACTGCAAGTAAAAAATATGTTTAATTTAACTAATGTCAAATAACAACATAACCAAATCCCAAGCTTCTTCACCCGGCAATTCGGGAGAAAGTAAGTAAAGAATATAATGACTGAAAAAATTAAGGATTGAATAACAACATAACCTGAATCCTAAGCTTCATAACCCTGAACCCCAGGAGAAGGAGAGTAAATAATAAGATGTTTAAAAAATGAATGATTGAATAACATCAATACCTAACTCCCAAGCTTCTTAACCCGGTAACCCGAGGAACAAAGAGTAAAAAATACGATGTTTTAATACATAAATAAATAAAGTACAACATAACGTAAATCCAAAGCTTTTCAACCCGGCAACCCGAGGGACAACGAGTAAAAAATATGTTTAATTTAACTAATGATCGAATAATAACATAACCTGAATTCCAAGCTTCTTAACCCGGTGACCCAGAAGACAATAAGTAATTGATAAGATGTTTAAAAAAATTAATTATTAAATAATAACAAAACCTAAATCCCAAGCTTTTTAACCTGTTAACCCGGTGGACAAAGGGGTAATATTATAACAAGTAAATACATTATTGATGAAACAGCAGCATTACGAAAATCCCAAGCTTCTTAACCCGGTAACTTAGGGGGCAGTTAGTAATTAATTTAATGTTTGAATGAATTAATAATTAAATTACAACGTAACGGAAATCCCAGTATTTTTAACCCGGTAACCTAGGGGGCAGTAAGAGAATAATTTGTTGTTTAAATGAATTAATAATTAAATTACAACATAACGTTAATCTCAAGCTTCTTTACCTGGTAAACCGGGGGAAAGTGAGTAAAGAATATCATGTTTGAAAAAATTAATGAATAAATAACAACATTACTTGAATCTTAAGCATCTAAACCCGGTAATTTGGAAGACAGCGAGTATATATTATATTGTTCAAATAAATTATTGATTAATTAACAAAAAGTCTTTAATCCTAAGCTTATTAACCCAGTCGCCAAGGAGACAATAAGAAAAAAAAAACATGTTTAAAAAATTAATGATTAAATAACAAAAATACCAAAATCCCATGCTTTTTAACCCATTAACCCGACGGACAAAGGGTTAAAAATATATCGAGTAAATACATTATTGATTAAACAGCAGCGTTACCAAAATCCCAACCTTCTTAACCCGGTAACTCAGGAGGCAGTAGTAATTAATTTGTTGTTTGAATAAATTAATAATTAAATTACAACATAACGTAAATCCCAGTATTTTTAACCTGGTAACCCAGGGGGCAGTAAGAAAATAATTTGTTGTTTGAATAAATTATTAATTAAATTACAACATAACGTAAATCCCAAGCTTTTTAACCCGGTAACTACGGGGGCAAATGGAAATAATTCCTTGTTTAGATGAATTAATAATTAAATTACAACATAGCGAAAATCTCAAGCTTTCTAACCCGGTAACCCAAAGATCGAAGAGTAAAAAATTAAACGTTTAAATAAATTATTGATTCAATTACAACATGATATAAATCCCATGCTTCTAAAGCAGTTAACCCGGACGACACTAAATAAATAATATATTAAACTTAATTAAACTCCCGTACCACAACTTGTTCGATTATTCAATACTCAATATATAGAACACGGCTTCTATACTCGATTCTTCGAACAGAATTATTTTTAAGCGCGTGTGTGTG
>JAPYYV010010334.1:0-11381 GCA_030522625.1 Copidosoma aretas
CTTAAACGCTCATGACTCACGTATGTAGAATACTTACGTACCTAATACATGCGCCGCTGTATTACTCGCTAGTTCATCTATCAACACATATTCTACAATGATAAAGATAATGATAATGTAAATGATGATGATGATACACAAGACCATTAATAAGATGATGATTATGATGATAATGATGATGAAAATAATGATTATTAAGATAATGATGATTATGATGATGATTTTGATGATGATAATAATAATAATCTAAAAGATGATAATAATGATGATGATCATAATGATCATAATGATAATGATAATGAAAATGATTATGATGATGATGCTAAAAAATATGATGATAATGATTTAACTTAAAAAAATAACAATCATGATGATAACTAAGATGATGATGATAATGATGATGATCATAATGGTCATGTTAATAATAATAATCATAATCATAATGATGATAATGACAATGATAATGTTCCTGATGATGATTATGATGAAAAAAATAAAGATTATGATGATGATGATAATGATACTTTCACTAATGATATCATTAATAATGATAATGATATTATAATTATGAGGAGAAAGATAATAATAATAATGCTGATGCTGATGATGATGAAGATAACAAAGATTATGATGACGACGATGATAATTATAATAATTATAATGTTGATTAGGATAATAATAATAATAATAATAATGATAAGGATGATAAAGATTAAGATGATTATTATAATGACAATGACGATGATCATAATCATGACAATTTTGAAGATGATAATGATCATGATATTGATAATGATGAAGATTATTACAATAATGATAATATTAAAGATTATAATGATAATAATGATAATGATAATGCTGATTATGAAAGTGCTACTTTTAATAATTACAATCATTGTGATGACTATGATGATGATGCTTATAATGATAATAATAATGATGATCATGATATTGATGATAATAATGATAATAATGATATTGATAAGAAGGAATAAGATAATAATGATGATGATAAAGAACATAATAATGATGATTATCAGGATCATGTTGGTAATGATAATAATGATGATCATAATGATCATGTTGATAATGATAACGATGATAATAATGATGATGTTTATAATAATGATGATGATGATGATGATAATGATGATAATGATAAAAATACTTATAATAATGATGATAATGAAGATAATAACGATAATAACGATAATAACGATAGTGCTGATATTTATGATAATGATCATGACAGTGATAAATATAATGATCATAAAAATTATAATAATAATGATGATAATACTGATGATCATGATGATAATGATGATGATAAGGATAATATCGATGATGATAATGATGTTGATGACGATAATGAAGATGATAATGTTGATGATGATTATAAGCATCATGATCATAAAAATGATTATAATATTAATGATGATAAGACGATGATGATCATGATGATTATAATAGTCATGTTAATAATCATAACGATATTGATGATTAAGATGATGATGCTAGTAAAAAAGGTAATGATGATAATAAAGATGATAAAACTTAGAATAATGATAATCATGATGATGACTATGATGATGATATTAATGATAACAATGATGATGATTATGATTATGATGATTATAATGATAATGACAATAATAATCATAATTATGACGATAATGAGGATGATGAAGATTATGATGATGATGATAATGATGCTTCTTTAAATAATAATAATCATGATGATAACTATGATGCTGATGATAATAATGAAGATAATAATGATGATAACGATAATAACTATAATGATGATGATCATAGTTATGATGATGATAATTTTAAGTATAATAATAATAATATATAATAATAATAATGATTTAGATACTGTTGATGATGATGATAATAATGATGATGATGATGTCAATCATAATTATGATTATGATAAAGATTACTCTAATTATCGTGTTGAAAATGATAAAGATAATGACAATGATAATGTTCCTGATGATGATTATGATGAAGAATAAAGATTATGATGATGATGATGATGATGATGATGATGATGATGATGATGATGATGATCATGATGATGATGATGATGATAATGATGATAATGATAAAATATATGTAAATGATATGATGATGATAATGGAGATAATAATCATGATATAAAATATACAGATGATGATTATGATGACTGAGATGATGATGTTAATAATGAAAATAATGATGGTAATAATGATAATTATGATGAAGATATAAAATATCATAGGGACGATAATAATGATTATAACGATACTGACGATAATTATGATCATGATAATAGTAATTATAAGAATGATAATAATATTAATAATAATGAGAATAATGATGATGATGATGATAATGATGATGATGATTAGGATGATCATGAAGAAGATAGTAATGATAATAATAATGATAATAATAATAATAACGAAGATAAAGATGATAATTATAATAAAAATGATGATTATGATCATGATCATGATAATGATGAAGATGATAATAATCATAATATTGATAATGATGGAGATGATTATAATGATAATACCATTGAAGAAGATAATCAAGATAATGATCATTATGATAATGATGATAAAGAGAATAAGACTGATAGTAACGATAATGTCGATAATCATGATCCTGATAAGGGTAATAATAATAATGATAATAATAATTATGATGATAATGATTCAATTTTTGATGATTATAATCATGATAATGACTATGATAATGATAATAATGATGATAATATTGATGAAGATAATGATGATAATGATGATGATAATGATGATGATGAATAAGATGATGATGATAAAGAAGATAATAATGATGATGATAAAAATGATACTTAAAATAATAATAATAATAATAATAATAATAATGATGATATTAATGATGATGAGGCAAAAGATAATGATACTAATGCTAATGTTGATAATGATAATAATGATGATGATAGTTATAATAATCATGGTGATGATAATGATGATAATAATTATAAATAAAATAATAATCATAATGATGATGTAAATCATGATGATACTGTTAATTATAATAGTTAGAGTGATAAAAATAATAATGATGATAATAATGATGATGAAATTAATTATTAAAATGATCATGTTAATAATGATACTGATGCTATTGATGATGACGATAATGATAATGATAGTGATAATGATGTTCATGACGATAATGATGATGATAATAAAAATAATAATAAAAATGATGGTGATGATGATGATTATTATAATGCTTAATATATAGAACGCGGCTTCTATACTCGATTTTTCGAACAGAATTATTTTTCAAGCGTGTGTGTTTGTGCAATTACATTGCACCCACACATGCATACGCATTGACTTCATGATTATTATAATGGTCATGCAGATGATAATAATGATAATAATAATGATTATGATGATGATATTGCTAATAAAGATAATAATTATGATGATAATGAAAATGATGAAACTTAGTATAATGATGATTAGGATGATAAGAATGATGATGATGATAATAATAATAATGATAATGATGATGATAATGATGATGATAATAATGATGATGATAATAATAATAATGATGATGATTTGGATGATCATGATGATTATAAAGAAGACAATAATGATGATGATAATGAAAATTATACCTTTAATAATGATATTATTAATAATGATAATGATATTAAGAATGATGAGGAGTAAAATAACAATAAAAAGGTTGATGTTGATAATGATAATGATGATAATAATAGTGATAATGATCATGATGATGATGATGCTAATAAAGATAATAATTATGATGATAATGAAAATGCTGAAACTTAGAATAATGATGATTAGGATGATAAAAATGATGATGATGATAATAACGATAATAATGATGATGATAATGATGATTGTAATAATAATAATGATAATGATAATACTGATGATGATTTAGATGATGATGATGATGATTATAAAGAAGATAATAATGATGATAATAATAAAAATTATAGTTTTGATAATGATATTATTAATAATGATACTGATATTAATAATAATGAGGAGTAAGATAATAATAAAAAGGTTGATCTTGATAATGATAATGATGATGATGATAGTGATGATGATCATGATGATGATATTGATAATGATAATGAATATAATGTTGATAATGATAAAGATAATAATAATTATAATAATAATAAAAATAATGATTATGAAGATGATTATTATAATGGCCATGCAGATAATGATAATAATAATTATTATGATGATGATAATGCTAATGAAGACAATAATTATGATGATAATGAAAATGATGAAACTTAGAATAATGATGATTAGGATGATAAGAATGATCATGATAATAACGATAATAATGATGATGATAATGATGATGATAAAAATGATGATGATAATGATAATAATTATGATGATTTAGATGGTGATGATGATGATTATAAAGAATATAATAATGATGATGATAATAAAAATTATACTTTTAATAATGATATTATTAATGATGATAATTATATTAATAATAATGAGGAGTAAGATAATAATAAAAAGGTTGATGTTGATGATGATAATGATGATGATGATAGTGATGATGATCATGATTATGATATTGATGATGATAATGATTATAATGTTGATAATGATGAAGATAATAATAATTATGAAAATAATAAAAATAATGATAATGAAGATGATTATTATAATGGTCATGCAGATAATGATAATGATAATGATAATGATTATGATGATGATAATGCTAATGAAGATAATAATTATGATGATAATGAAAATGATGAAACGTATAATAATGATGATTAGGATGATAAGAATGATGATGATAATAATGATAATAATGATGATGATAATGATGACGATAATCACAATCATGATAAGGGTAATAATAATAAAGATAATTATGATGACAAAGATGATACTTCGAATAATTATAATCATGATAATGACTATGTCATAACATTATTGTCATTATCATCATAAGTAATATTATCATTATTATTAATACCATTATCATGATCATGATCATCGTCATTATCATTATCATCATTATTACCGTCTCCATCATCTTTCTCATCTTTATCATCATTATCATAATCATCACTTCCATCACCTCTATCATTATCATCTTCAATGTTATCATCTTAATCACCATCTTTATCATTATCAATATAATTTTCATCATCATTTTCATCATTATCAGTATCATGATTATTATTATCATCATAAGTATCAGCATCATTATCATCATTACTATCATCTTTATCCTTTTCATCATCATCATCATAATCATCATCATCGTCATTATGAACATGATTATTATATTCATCATTATTATAATCAATATTATGATCATCATCATTATTATTATCATCATTATTATTATCATCATCATCAGCATTATCATAATTGTTATCATTATCATTATTTTATTTATTATCATCATTATCAATATCATGAATGTGTGTATCATATTATGTTATGAATGTCCACAAATCTCGATATTTTCGTTATCTTGTTATTAAATCAATTATTAATGTACTTATTATATTATAAGACTCGCTGTCCCCCAGGTTACTGGGTTAATAAGCTTGGGATTTAGGTTATCTTGTTATTAAATCAATTATTTATTAACTTACTATATTAATAAACTCGCTGTCCCCTGGGTGTCTGGGTTGAAAACATTGGAATTTTAGTTATTATGTTATTAAATCAATTATTTATTTACTCATTATATTGTTAAACTCACTATCTTCCAGGTCAGTGGGTTAAGAAAGTTGGGATTTAGGTTATCTTAATATTAAATAAATTATTCATTCAGTCATTATATTATTTAACTCGCTGTCCCCCGGGTTACCAGGTTAAAAATCTAGGGATTTGGGTTATTTGGTTATTCAATCAATTAATCAGTTACTGAGTAAAAAAGGTTGAGATTTAGGTTATCTTGTTATTAAATCAATTATTTATTTACTCACTACATTATTCATGTCGCTGTCCCCCGGGTTCCTGGGTGTAAAAGTTTGCTATTCAAGTTATATTGTTATTTAATAAATTATTCATTTACTCATTAATTTATTAAATTCGCTGTCTCCTGGGTTCCTGGGTTAAAAAGCTTGGGATTTAGGTTATTTGGTTATTAAATCAATTAATTAGTTACTGAGTCAAAAAGGTTGAGATTTAGGATATCTTGTTATTTAGTCAATCATTTATTCACTCATTATATTATTAAACTTGCTGTCCCCTGGGTTTCTGGGTTAAAAATATTAGGATTTAGGTTATTCGGTTATTTATTTAATTAATCAGTTACTGAATCAAAAAGGTTGAGATTTATGTTATCTTGTTATCTTTTAAATTGTTTATTTACTTATTGTATTAGTAAACTCGCTGAAAATGATGATTATAATGATGATGATGGTAATGATGATGATGATAATAATGATAATAACGATGATTATGATAATGAAGATTATAGATAAGATAATAATGATGATGATGAGCATAATGATGGTGATGATAAAAATGATAATGATGATGATAATGACGAAAACCATAATGATGACAGTGGTAATCAGGATGGGTATAATTATGATAATGATGATGAAGTTAAAAATGACCATGATGACGACGATGATAATGATGGTAAAGATGATAATAATGATAACAATAAAAATTTTAGAACACAATCTCATCTCTGTAATTAATGTTAATTATGTTTTTCTACTGATAACATGTATTTTTCCCTCGAAAGATAGATTATTTATTTATTAGCAATAATCACAACTTTTTAGCAGCCTTAAAAATCAGCTTTTGATAAGTAGTACATGAAGAATGATTGTACCAATTTTTAAAACATTAGTGTTTTTTTGATGGAAATTATTTGTTTTTTTACTAATAACATGTATTTTTTGCTGGAAAGTAAGATTAAGTGTTAATTATCAATAACTATAACTTTTTTAAAGCCTTGCAAGTTATTGTCTTTTGTTTAGTAGTACAGAAAGAATAAATGTTCCTAGTTTAAGACAATCCTGTATCTGTGATGAAGGTTATTTATGTTGACAACATGTATTTATTCCACTAAAGATGGATAATTTATTCATCATCAATAATTTAAACTTTTCTGCAGCATTTAAAATCAGGTTCTTTTAAGTGGTACATAAAAATAGTTGAACCAATTTTTAAGCCAATCAGATTTTTTTTATTATAGTTATCAATGTTTTATTAATGAAAACATGTTTTTTCCTTCAAAAATTATATTAATTGTTCATTATCAATAATTATAACGTTCCTGCAGCTTCGAAAAATATTAACTTTCGGTAAAAAGTACAGGAAGAATAATTGTACCTATTTTTAAGACAATCCTATCTCTGTGATTAACGTGAATATGCTTTTTTACTGAAAACACGAATTTATCGCTTGAAAGTTAGATGGATTGTTTATTAGTAATAATTATAACTTTTTTGCAACCTTAAAAATTATCGGCTATTGTTGAGTAGTACAAAAAGAATAATTTTACCTATTATTAAGACAATACTGTTTTTGAGATCAAAGTTATTTATGTTTTTTTAATGAAAACATGCATTTTGCCCTCAAAAGTTGGATTGTTTACTTATTTTTAACACTCACAATTTTTTTTAGCCTTATATATATTGGCATTTATTTAGTAGTACAGAAATAAAAATTGTACCTAATTTTAAGACAATCATATTTCAGTGATGAAAGTTATTTATATTTTTTTACTAAAAACATGTATTATTCCTTCAAAAGTTAAATTATTTATTTATTATCGATAATTATAACTTTTCTGCAGCCTTAGAGGTTATTGGCTTTTGTTACGTAGTACAAAAAGAGTAATTGTACCTATTTTTAAAACTTACTGTACCAAATCGAAGTTATTTATGTTTTTTACTGCAAACATGTATTTTTCGCTAGAAAGTTAGATTATTTACTTATCATCAATAATTATAACTTTTTTGCAGGCGTATAAATATTTTATTGCTTTTGGTACTAGAGCATAGATAATTAAACCTATTCTTAAGACAATCCTATTTCTGTAATCAAAGTTATCCATGTTTTTTTCATTACAAACATGTATTATTGGCTGCAACGTTAGATTGTTTTATTATTATTAATAATTATAACTTTTTTGCAGCCTTAATAGTTATTGGCTTTTGTTAAATAGTACAAGAAGAATGATTGCATGTATTTATGAGACAATCCTCTTTCTGTGATCAACGTTATTTATGTTTTTTTACTAAAAACATGTATTTTTTCCTCAAAAGTTGGATTATTTATTTATTATCAATAATCAAAACTTTTCTACAGCCTTATAAATCTTGGCTTTTATTCAGTAGTACAGAAAGAATAATTGTACCTATTTATAAGATTTACAGTACCCATTTTAAAGTTATTTATGTTTTTTTACTAATAACATGTATTTTTCCCTCATAAGTTTGAATATTTATTTATTATCAATAATTATAACTTTTTGGCAGCTTCATAAATATTGGCTTTTATTAAGTAGTACTTAAAGAGAAATACCCATTTTCAAGACAATCCTATCTCTGTGATGAAAGTTATTTTTTATTTTTTACAGAAAACATGTATCTTTCGCTAGAATGTTGGATAATTGATTTCTTATCTATAATTATAACTTTTCCGCAGCCTTAAAGTTTATTGTCTTTCGTTAAGGAGTACAAAATGAATAATATTAGCTTTTTTCAAGACAATCCTGTTTCTGTAATCAAAGTTATTTATGTTTTTTTACTAAAAACATGTATTTTTCCCTCATAAGATTGAATATTTGATTATTATTAATAATTATAACTTTTTTGCAGCTTCATAAATATTGGCTATTATTAAGTAGTACTTGAAGAAAAACACCCATTTTCAAGACAATCCTATCTCTGTGATAAGCGTTATTTTAGATTTTTTACAGAAAACATGTATCTTTCGCTAGAATGTTTGATTATTGATTAATAATCAATAATTATAACTTTTCAGCAGCCTTGAAAGTTATTGGTTTCTATTAAGTAGTGCATGAAAAAAAAATTGTACTATTTTTCAAGACAATTCTATATCTGTGATAAGTGTTAATTATGTTTTTTCACTAATAACATGTATTTTTCGCTAAAAAGTTGGATTATTCATTTACTGTAAATAATTATAACTTTTTTGCAGCGTTAAAGGTTATTATCTTTTGTTTGATTGTACAAAATGAATAATTTAAGCTATTTTTGAGACAATTCTGTTTCTCTGATCAAAGTTATTTATGTTTTTTTACTGGAAACATGCATTTTTCCCTCGAAAGTTATATTAATAGTTTAGTATCAATAATTATTACTTTTCTGTAGCTTCGAAAAATAATGGCTTTTAATTAAAAGGACAAAAAAAAAATTGTAACCATTTTTAAGACAATTCTATCTCTAAGATCACAGTTATTCATGTTTTGTTACTGATAACATGTATTTTTCGCTGGAGAGTTGGATTATTTATTAACTATAAAAAATTATAACTTTTCTGCAGCCTTAAAGGTTATTAGCTTTTGTTAAGTAGTACAGGACGAATAATTGTCCTTTCTTTCAAGAAAATCCTATTTCTGTGATCAAAGTTATTTATATTTTTTTACTAAAATCATGTATTTTTCCCTTAAAAGATGGATTATTTATTAATTATCAATAATTCTAACTTTTTCGCAGCCTTAGAGGTTATCGGCTTTTGTTACTTGGTACCGGAAGAGTAATTGTACCAATTTTTAAACCTCATCGTTCTTAATCAAAGTTATTGATGTTTTTTATTGAAAACATGGATTTTTCGCTCGAAAGTTAGATTATTCATTTATTATCAATAATTGTAAGTTTTCTGCAGCCTTATAAATATTTGATTGCTTTTAGTAGTAGCGAAAAAAAAATTAAACCTATTTTAAAGACAATCCTATTTCTGTAATCAAAGTTATCCATGTTTTTTCACTACAAACATGTATTTTTGGCAGCAAAGTTGGATTGTTTTATTATTAATATTTATAACTTTCTCGCAGCCGTAATAGTTATTGGCTTTTGTTAAATAGTACAAGAAGAATGATTGCATGTATTTATGAGTCAATCTTCTTTCTGTGACTAACGTTATTTATGTTTTTTTACTAAAAACATGCATTTTTTCCTCAAAAGTTGGATTATTTATTTATTATCAACAATTATAACTATTCTGCAGCCTCATAAATCTTAGCTTTCATTTAGTAGTACAAAAATTATAATTTACTTATTTTTAAGACTTATAGTACCCATGTTAAAGTTATTTATGTTTTTTTACTAAAAACATGTATTTTTTCCTCATAAGTTTAAATATTTAATTATTATTAATTATAAATTTTTTGCAGCTTTATAAATATGAGCTATTATTAAGTAGTACTTAAAGAAGAATACCTATTTTCAAGACAATCCTATCTCTGTGATAAACGTTATTTTTGATTTTTTACAGAAAACATGTATCTTTCGCTAGAATATTAGATTATTGATTGATAATCAATAATTATAACTTTTCCGCAGCATTGACGTTATTGGATTCTGTTAAGTAGTGCATGAAAAAAATTTTACTATGTTTTAAGACATTCCTATATCTGTTTTAAGTGTTATTCATGTTTTTTTACTGATAACATGTATTTTTCGCTGAAAAGTTGGATTATTCATTGACTATCGATAAATATAACTTTTTCGCAGCCTTTAAAGTCATTAGCTTTTGTTGGGTTGTACAAAATGAATAATTTAAGCTATTTTTAAGACAATTATGTTTCTATGATCAAAGTTATTTATGTTTTTTTACTAGAAACTTGCATTTTTCCCTCAAAAGTTATATAAATTGTTTATCATCAATAATTATTAGTTTTCTGTAGCTTCGAAAAATGATAGATTTTAATAAAAAGTACAAAAAGTACAACCATTTTTAAGACAATCCTCACTGAGATCAAAGTTATTCATGTTTTGTTCCTGATAACATGTATTCCTCGCTGGAGAGTTAGATTATTCATTAACTATAAAAAATTATAACTTTTCTGCAGCCGTAAAGGTTATTAGCTTTTGTTAAGTAGTACAAAACAAATAATTGTCCTTACTTTCAAGACAATCCTATTTCTGTGTTTAAAGTTATTTATATTTTTTTACTGAAATCATGTCTTTTTCCCTCAAAAGTTGGATTATTTATTTATTATCAATAATTATAACTTTTTCGCAGTCTTAGAAGGTATTGGCTTTCGTTACTTAGTACAGGAAGACTAATTGTACCTATTTTTAAACCTTATTGTACTACATCAAAGTTATTGATGTTTTTTACTGAAAACATAGATTTTTCGCT
>JAPYYV010010335.1:0-11381 GCA_030522625.1 Copidosoma aretas
TATTTTTATCGGTACGGTTTATTACAATATTGGTGCGGTGAGGTACATTTTGATAAACAGCTCGCAGAGCGAAGTGTTTATACAGTCGGTGTCAAGGATCCTTTTCCCGATGAAAACAGCTTCGAAATAAAACTGAGTGTTTTTCACCGGGAATCGAACCACTCGATCCCTGGAACAGTGTTGTTTCTGTGACTAGCACGCTAACCACCGAGCCAACACTGCTCATACTTGTCCATATAAGCTTGATGTTACCACACTTGTTCTTTGGACTATGATTTTAATCGTCTGTTTATTTCATTTTCATACACTTGAATTTGCATAAAATTTATGTTCTGTTATTGGGCATCTATTGTTGTCATATTTCAATATAGGTGTGATTAAACCTTTATGAGCATAGAAACAAATTCTTATTCCGTTCATGTTTTGGCCCGTGACAAGTTCGTTGATTTACTTTATTTTTTAAGTGAATACGCTAAACCTTTAATGCCTATTCGGTATAGCTTATTAAGTAAAGAAGTGTGTACAACCATTTTTATAAGTTGATTCATCTCAATCAATTTTAATACTCTACGAAAACTTTTGTTTTTGTTGCGAATTAAATTTTTTTCTTCAGATTATCGCCATTTTATTGATTACGTCACAAGTGAATAAGCCCTATACTTATTAATAGATTAATGTATACCTGTGTGGTGTCACTCGATTTTAAACACATCAAAATAAATGAAAATATTAATTAATCGATATGTCAATGACATAATTGTTTAAAACTAAAATCGTAAAAAATATAACAAATCTTTAATGATATCTCCAGCGGGTGTTCATATATAATTGATACGAGTGCTTGACTATGATTCAAAAAGATTATGCAACATGATTTTTTGCGAAATAAATGGAGGAGCAAGCATAATTTATTCGCTATTTTCTTCTCTGAACGTTTTATATGATCGCTAATTTTTTTATTGATTGAAAAGTTTGTTTCTTAACTGAATTATTCCCTACATGCACGTTCAAACTGTTTTTTTTTTTCAAAAAAGAGCATCCCTTATTTTTTTATTTTGTTTTTAACTGGGTGATAAAATGGCAGTGAATAACAGATTGCTCTCGAGGAACTGTACGAGTGTATAGCTATGTTCAAAACAAGCTGAAATTGGAATCCAAAGCACATCCTCCCGAGCAGACGGTGTACATTTAGAAAACGCAGTGTCGTAGAAACTCAAATAAAGCAGTTAGAGCGAAGGACTATGGCCTAAGCGCTCGAAAGGCGAAACGCGGCGAGGATGAAATTATACTGTGACGGTAGACTTCAGCTCAAGGCATGCAGTCGGTTTAACCCGAACCTTCGAGTGATCCCTGTCGAAGTAACGTAAACTGTACACCTGATACGATGATGCGGTCTGTCTAGCTTTCATGGGGGTACTAAAAGCTATATCTTAATTTGCATGTGGTCCATACTATGCGCACAGCGGTATTATTCGATTCGGTTTTCGCACCCTGAGCACTTACAATGTAAGGCATTTTCACTTGTGATGTCAGTCCAAGATCGCACGATCGTTGTAATTGCACAGTAGTGCAATTCCTTGAGATATTTTTTTATTTGAAGCATTTAAGGCTTATAGGAGCCCATTTCAGCTTCAAAATATTGATCCAGATACGAATAGAACAATCACTTGAAAAGTTAAGCATAACTTGACATTATTTAATTTTAGGAGGGACACAACTATGTAAGTAGAGCAGGGAGGTTTCAACTTAATGTTTTTTCAGATCAGTGTTTGTAAGTTTGACGACTTCTAAAACTTGGCCGCCTGTGCGCTTACGTCTCGTGACCGTTAGCGACAGTCGGCTGAGAGCCCGTTGAAGGCGGCAGGCCGAAATCAGTCAGTCGCTGTTGGTCTATGCTGCAATATAGTCAGATTCACTGTCCATTATGTTAAAATATACACGTTTGTAAATCGCTTGATTCCGACAATTTGTGTTGATTCAGGTAGATTGCTACTAACAGCCTACGTAGCACTTGTATATAGCTGTACTTATGTTTATGCTTATTAATTACAGTTATATTTACTGCAACAAAACGTGTTGATTGATTTATTGCTGCCCATAACTCAATTTAATAAATCTCTGAATTCGAGATTTACATGTTAAATTTACATACAGTTTTCAGCTCCACAGAACATGATCAATATCCTTATCCGACTAATTACATTTACATTTGGGATTGTCAACAACTTCGATATAAAATAAGGAAGCAGCTGAACTATAGTGGTCGGCTCGACATCTGTTAATAGTAGATATGAGTTCATGAGGTAAATTTTTTATGGCAAATCATGGAGATTTATTGTCTTTGAAGTAATAATTAAAGTACTTTAAACCCGTGTTATTATCTTCTTGTTTCAGATTTTCATTAGATTTAGAGTACATTATTGACTTAAAGTGATCTTAAAGATCAGTTAAGGCACTACTTTTACTTACTTATAGAGGAAGATTTGTATCCGTTAAAGAAGTAATATTTTTTGTAGTGTTTATAATAAAAATACATCAATTAAAACAAATGTCCCTATGAGTGTAGGTATGTATGTATGTATGTATGTATGTATGTATGTATGTATGTATGTATGTATGTATGTATGTATGTGTATGTGTGTGTGTGTGTGTCAAATCAGTCATATGTCATATGTCAGGAACCCAATGGTAGATTTCATTAATTCTGGGCTTAACATTTTCGTTTTCTTATCGTCACGGCGACTCAGAAAAAGAATTCAGGTTTTATACTTTTTTTAGGATTTTATAACGATTTTTGGTATTCGAAAACAGTATTTTGCTTTTTTTTTGGTTAACAAATTTTTTAATTTGATTGTCTAAATACTCCTATCTCATAGATAATTAAGGTGGAAAATCAGGGACTGCACTAGTCTAAAGAGATATAATATTTTAATCACAAAACATGTGTTAAATTTTATAAGGAAACTTACTATAACGCTTTTTCCGTATTATGACGGATAGTAAAAGTTGTTGAATGCCAGTAAAAAAACACGAATTATAATTGAAGTTCGCAAATTGACTAAGATAGTTTTGAAGATAATAGAGATATGGGACTGCTGCTCAGCTGTAACTGCAGGACGCACGCGTGTCTGCATGTATACATATATAACTACACAGGTAAAAGGTTTCAAAAACTCAATGTTGCCAAGCCCCTATGGTTCGTACACATGTGTAGCAGAAAGTTGTAATCAATAATTCTCAATAATGTTAAACTTTATGTACGCTTTGGATACAATCTATTTTCAAATAAAAAAAAATCGCTGTCAATAAATGAGCACAAAGCTTCCTCAACAACATTCTTCTGCAATTATTAAACAAAAAATAAATAAATTTAAATATTAGAATGATGCAAAATGGGAAAAAAAGCTATTTTTATGCTCCATAATGTAGAATTATTTTAAAAGTAAGATTATAATTTTTACCCTAATAGTACACAAAATATTGCTAAAATTTTTTTGAATAAAAAACAATTTAATCAAAGACCATATTACTAAAATCGATGCACGTAATAAGACTGTAGCTGAAATATTATTGAATTATATAAAGCTATTTAAGTATCTATAGCGTAAAACTATTTACGAAATCAAATTAAAAAATTTTCACTCTAAAAACAACAATCTAAACCGTTTTTTTTTAACATCAAAAATTGTTATAAAAACCTTGATAGGGTATACAACGTCTAATATTCTTGTCAACCAATGTAAGGATACAAAAAGAAACAGTTTGAGCCCTAGATCATCGAAATCGCTCGTAGGGTTTTGGAGATAAGACTAATTTAAAAAAATAAGTTGTAGATTTTCTTTAATGAGGAAAAAATTATATAACATAAACAAAAATTTTTCCATTTGAAATAAAGCTGTTTTTATGCTCTATCAGATACAACAATAAAGAAAATATAAGTAAAATTTTTTTACTCTTAAAGTGAAAAAAAAAACGTGTTTTAGACACAGAAAATCGATTTACAAACCTTAATAAGGTATGAAACGTGGATTTTTTTTTTGGAACCTATATAAGAATATGAAAACAAACATTTTAAACCTTAAATCATAGAAATCGATCAAAGAGTCTCTAAGACGACTGATTTTTCACAAAAATCTTAGTATTTCTGTAATGAAATACAAACAAAACAATTTATTAAGGTGAAATTGAAAATACAGCTATTTAAAGCTCTATCAGATGTTACGATTTAGACATTAAAATACAAAAAATTTCACCAAAAAAAAAAAAAAAAAAAAACGTTTTTTGACCATCAGAATCGTATTAAAATCTTAAAAGGTATACAACTTAAATTTCTTTTTTAAGCCGCTATAAGGTTGAGAAAACAAAAATTTTATACCAAAATCATTGAAATTTAACGTTGGGTTCCTTAGATATAACTGATTACATACACACATACACACACACACACACACAAACATGCACACATACACACACACACACAGACTCTTTCTAAAAATAGTATTTTCCACTTTGGACACTGTATAAGACGTTTCTAACGTATTTCCACAAAATTTTTTTTTACTGATACAAAGCTTTCTCTATGAGGATGCCATAGAGGTTCTAAAGTTTCCTATACTGGAGGGCTCTGTCCCCTGCGCGCTTCGCGCGCCAACCCCCGAACTGTCATCAAATTTTATTTATTTTTTTGTAATTTTTCGAATAAATAAATACATAAACTCTTTTTATATCATATTTTTTCATGTATATGTAGTATGTAACCCACTAATATATTTTTTCAAAATTTCATTTTTTAATTTTCCCGCTTTAAAAACTACATGGTTCGTCAGACCCAATCACATCACGAATAAGAAGCTTCAGTCACGTGACATTTTTCTTTTAATTATAGAATGGAACACAAAAAAAATTTTGTTGGTTTGTTCAATACATTTTTTTTCAGAATTATAACGAATCTTCATTCTATCCCATGTTAAAATTTTAACTTTGAGTTCAATTAACTTGCAAAATAGTTTAGATAGCCTTACTTTGAAAAAAGTTGAATATGATGAAAAAATTTAATCTATAACATATACCAATTAGCATGGCTAGTGATAACTCGTATTTGTAACGTAGTACACGTGTATTTTTGTCTCGTTTTGTATCTACTACGATGCATATATGAGTAAAACATAAATTTAACTTTATTTACCATTGTCAATTATTTTGATACACTATTTTCTTCGATGTTCATTATTGAGATACTATGATTTTTTTGATAAATTATAACTCAAAACATGCACGATAATCCAATAATATTATGCAACATTTTCGTTGTATTACGAATATCAATTTGAAATATTATTTCGACTGATGGGTTACATTGTTTTTAAAATAAAATTATTTTAACAATATTCTTCGTTCTATGAGAGTAAAAAAATGTAAAATCTTATTTTCAAAATAATCCCACTGTAAAGAGCATAAAAATAGCTCCTTTCCGATTTCGCATTATCCTTATACGTAAAGTAAAATTCTTTTTAACAAATAAAAGCAAAAAAACATTTTTTGAGAAAGCTTTTTAATAAATTATTGGCTCCGGTTCTGACTTTCTCATAGAGGAAGCTTTATATCTAAAAAAAAAATTTGTGGAAATACGTTAGAAATGTCTTATACAGGGTCTAAAGTAAAAAAATACCATTTTTAGAAAGAGTCTGTCTGTGTGTGTGTATGTGTGTGTGTATGTAATACGTCATATTTCAGGAACCCAACCACAGATGTCAATTATTCTGGGCTCAAAATTTTTGTTTTCTTGTCCTTATGGCAGCTCGGAAAAAAAATTTTAATTTTATACCCAACTAAGGTTTTATACAACGATTTTTATGGTAAAAAACAGGTTTTTACTTATTTAAGGGTGAACAATTTTAATTCGAATGTCTAAATAGTAACATCTGATGGAGCTTCAAAATAGCTCTATTTTTCATTATAAATTATTTAGATGAAATATTTAGTTTAGTTTTTATTAAAGAAATACCAAGATTTTTGTGGAAAATCACTTATATCTTAGAAATCTTTCAAGTGATTCCGATGATTCAAGGCTAATAATATTTGTTTTTGTATCCTTGTCTTAATTCCAAAAAAAATTGAAGGTTTATACCTTGCTGAGGTTGTAATAACGATTTTTTATGTCCAAACAGCGGTCTCTTGCAACTTTTGGAGTAAAAAAATTCAAAATCGATTGGTTTAATAGTTGTATTTTATGAAACATTAAAACAGCTTCATTTTTAACTGAAATTTTTTTTTTGCGTTATGTCGTTTTTTTTTTTTTGAAGAAAATCAACAAATTTATTTCTTGAAACAGTCATATTTCAGAAATCCCCCAAATAAATTTAATGATCTACGGCTTAAAATGTTTCTTTTTATGTCATTGTTTATGTGTACAAAAAAATTTGACGTTTCATACCCCATCAAGGTTGTTACATCAATTTTTAATATTAAAAAAAACGGTTTTTGCTGTTTTTAGAGTAAAAAAATTAAAATTTGATTTTATCAACAGCTGTATTCTACAGATAATCATATAGCTTTATATTCGGTTTAAAATTATAATCTTATTTTTGAAATGATTCTACATCACAGAGCATTAAAATAGCTTCTTTTCACATTTTAAATTATTCTCATATTTTTTTTTTTTTTTAGTCAAATGATTGCAGAATAATGTTGTTGAGGAAGCTTTTTGCTAATTGATTTGCAGCGGTTTTTAAAGGTGAAAAAACCTTGTTTAAATTTCTGAATAGTAACATCTGATGAAGCTTTAAGAAAGCTTCATTTTTCATTTTCAATGATCTTCATAAGTTTTTTTTTTTTTCATAAAAAAAAAAATACCAAATTTTTTGTGGAAAATCAGGAAATAATAATTTAATCAAATAATCGCAATAATGACTTTATAAGTTATACATCTAATTTTTTCTAGCTGATATCAAGTTGAGACGCAAAGTTTTTGGAGAAAAATACATGCAATAAAGAAATACATAAATGTAAAAGTTATATTTAATTTATGTTACTCTAAATATAAATAAGCTTATATATTATTTAAGATAGAATAATGCCACATCATAGAGCATGGAAATAGGTTATTTTTACTTTTTAAATCATTAAATATGTATAATTTTTTTATTATTTTTTTTTTTTAGTTAAATAATTGCAGAAGAATTTTGTTGAGAAAGCTTTGTGCTAATTTATTGGCAACGGTTTTTCTTTGCGTTGCAATCGCTAGCTTCTTTGGCTATTTAGTTAGCCATTTTATTCCCTACTATTCCTGATAGCGACGAGATCCAACAAAATCCTTTAAAGTGATCAAAGTTACTGTTGATATAATTCCAAAACTTTTATTCTCACCACATATAGTTATTGTTAGCATTAGTTGTGATTGAGTTTAAGATAAGTTAAAACGCTTGGGCGTTTGGTGCCGAACCAAGCGAGGGGCAGTTTAAGGTTCTATGAATTATGAACAATATTTTTTGTCCATTGTCATGATTTTCAAATATTTGAATCGCATATTCAAATTTAAGAGCTTAATTGACCTTAAAAGTTGTAGAATATCGATAAGAAAAATAACAAGAAATCATCATTTTCATATGCGCATGCACAGGAGACGATAAATCACTTTGCTTTTAATTTTTTTATAATCTAAGTGGTTGTTTATATGATTTTGACAATTCTAGAAGATATCTCATGAAAAAAGGTAGAAATACAATTTTTTTTGCGAAAGGTTATCATTCACTTTTAAAGTTACAGTCGTTTTAGTGATAATTCCTGTAAGACTGCGTGTTAATTAGTTTTCAGTATCGATTTTCTACAAAGGAAATTGGTTTACCCTAGTATTTTTTTATCGCAAATGAGTTAGGCATACTTTATTTACATAATTTCAGAATTTCAGAGATTTTTATCATTCCAGTAAAAATCGCCTAAGCTACCTGAAGTACTTGAGAAAATATAATGGCATGAGCAATATGATCTTCACTATCTCTAAATCTGAATATGTGAAATTCACGCGAAAAAGTGCAAAAACACTTCAATTGAGATTTGGAGAGTACAAACAAATTGGAATCACAGCTTGACAGCTTGTTTTTTGGATAAACATAGATTTTGACAGTTTACAGAGCATCCCGCACAGTCTATAATATTGATTCTGCTATTATCAGTGAAAAATGAGTAGACGTTAGTATCTTTGGTGAAATTTTTAATTACACAGTCAGGATTGAGGGATTTATTAATTTTTTTCCCAATCCGACAATAATAGGAACATATTTGAGAATAGTTTTAAAAGGGTAGCAATATGGAGTTTGATTGTTTTACGAATACATTATATCTTTATATTCCACAATATTGAATATACATTTAGTTAGTGGTCTTTCAAATTGACGACACTTTTGGAGGCTATATCACAGTATTTTAGCACACATTCGTGAGTTGGACTTTCGGTATTAGACATAATCTTAGAGAGATTTAAATAACCTAGACATATAGTCCTTTGATAAATTAGTATGACTCTGGATTCAGCATTAATAACAGTTATTGGTAAATAATTTCTGTAGCTCAAGGCAAACCCGTGTTTGCACTTTTTGTATCATGTTAAAAGAAGAATGAGTAAGAGGATAATAAACTATGCAACAAAAGTCTGTGATGGAGCGTATGCAGCTCTTGTACAAAGTAACAAGGATTTTGGGGGGGCACCCTACAAAGTACGACATAGAAATCTAATGACATTCTCGCTTTATTACATCTTGCTTTAATAGGCAAACCGCATGCTTTAAATGTAAGTCTAAAGTCAAGGATCAGTCCTAGAAATTTAACAGATTCACAAGGAAAAATTTCTGTATTTTGAATGAAAATACTTGTATTACCAGGTTTTGTGTTTCTTATAGTAATTAAAGTGTTGGAGCTCAGTTTTGCTCAGGGCTATTTCAAAACTAATCGATTTTAATCTCTCATGAAACCTGTTATCGTTCTTTGAATCAGACTTTTGTCTTTTAGCAGAATCAAATTTTACGTAGATAGCAATGCCATCAGCAAACTGATAAGCATAAACAGTCTTTGGGGGATCATTAATCATGTTGGCGACATTAATCATGTACATTAATGGGCTGAAAACGCCACCTTGAGAACTCTTTTATGGGCCTCTCCGAAGTTCTCTTTAAGATATTCATCATAAATGTGTCTATCATGGGTAATAAAATTAATATATTTCATGATACTGCCGGTACAGCCTATTGAAAACAGTTCATTCAGTACTTAATTTTATTACGTTATAAAACGTACCTTTCACATCCAAAAAAGCAAGTAAATTTTGTTTTTTATTTGAGAAGGCTGATTTATCTTTAAAAGTAAGATTCAGAAGCCCGTTCATACAAGAACGTATATGCCTGAATACATATTGAATTTTAGAGATAATTAGATTAGTCTCAACCCGCCATTGTAGTCTATTTTTAATCAGAGTTTCAAGGAGTTTATTTAAGCAAGAAGTTAATACTATTGGCTTGATACTTTTACCGTCAGATTTTCAGATAAAAAAAGGTTTTCTAAGTATTAGGATATGATTCATTACTGCATAATTCAAATATGTCTAATGAGGGATGTATGGTATCAAGCTCAGCCCACGGGGCGCCAGGGCTACCCGGTCCTGATTTATGGCTGTACTAGTGTATCCGTGAATAGAACTGCGAGTATATCTGTGTAGACACTATCGATAGTCAATTACAGTGTCTTTAATGTCGTTAAACTCGATGACCGATGTTACCGACATAGAGTATATACACTCACACGGACAGACTAATACATCTATAAATCAGGACCGGGTAGCCCTGGCGCCCTCTGGGCTGAGCTTGACATCGTACGTCCCTCATAGAAAAAGCTTGTATAGGATCGAAAATGTATTCAAAATAAAGTAATCAATTCCATCCATACCTGATAAAGATTTAATATTATCATTCCGAAGAGCTTATTTGAGTTCAGAAAGATTAATCAGACTGTAAAAATAGTGGATTTTCTTTTAAGGAGGGGAAACGGAACTTCCGCACGAACGTGATATGACGCCTCCAGTCGAAGCCGAGAGGGCGTAACAGTCACGTTCGTGAGGGCGTTCCGTTCCCCTTCCATATAAGAAATAGTGTTTTTTTCCATCCTTTAAGTGAAAGTTTGTAGTTCCGCTGTTCCACTAAGGTGTGAGTAAAAATACTTTTTCTTCTAGCCTAACCTAAGCCATGGTACTGCAAACTTCCGCCCAAGGGATGGAAAAAAATACATTTTTTTCAGGAGCAGTAGGCTCATCTATCTTTTGATCGTCTAAACTGGATAGATACAGTATATCGATGGTTTCTATCATTTAGCTTTAGTTTGAAAATTACTTTAGTTATTCTTAAAATAAAAATTATCCAAACTGTTCTTCAAGATTTTACACTCGTTCCAAATGTATGTATAATCAGTGTTGAATATAAAGATTTGGGCAAATTTTTTTAAGTGTTTTTTTTTTAATTTTTTTTAATACTAGCAACACTTTTATTGTAATTTATGGCTGTGTTCCGCAAACGCTGCCAGCAGTAAGTCCATGTAAGTGCAAGAGAGACAGCATGAATGGTGTCTCTTTCGCTCTCACATGATATCTCACTGGCCTACTGCTGGCAGCGTTTGTGGAACACAGCCACTGCAGGCGACATTTGCGGAAAACAGCCATTATCAACCACGGCTGCTTCGTGAACCTAAACACGCGTTTTTTTACCCTATCGATCAGATCGCCCAAGGCACCCAAGCTGCTTAAAAAGTAAGGGAATTTTTGAACTGTGAAGCAGATACTTCTCCAGTTCTTGAAAACTCCTTCACTTTTAAGTAAGTACTTTTATGTGCAATTATCATTTCTCATGAAAAAATATATATTTGGTCCGTCAGATAGATCATCAAAAAATATTAGACACGTATTTTTTCTTTTTTTTCGTAAACAAAAAATGACGGAGATAGAGCACATCAAAGATCAGGAGTGCGCAAAAGTTGTTCAAAATTTCGCGTAATTTTTCAGAAAAAGCAGAAAAATAGTTTGACGCACTCAATTTTTCACATGTTCACCAATTTTCTAACATTCCTGGATGTATGTAGGAGAAAAAAAGTTGGGTTCTATAGGTGTGCTTCTAAATTTTTTTTTTTACTAAAAATTGACCGTTTTTATTAAGGAGGTTGACTACCTTAAGCAATCAACAGTCAGTTTCAAAAAAAAATTTGTGCACAGCTTCAAAAGTGTGGAGAAAAAATTCATGCAAAATTTGAAGATTATCGGTTGCCTCTGTATTGAGAAAATAATGAAACAAAAAAATGTCAACTTTGCACGGTTTCTTATGGAGAATCGCCTGATTAGACTTTTCTAC
>JAPYYV010010336.1:0-14151 GCA_030522625.1 Copidosoma aretas
AGGGGGGGGGGGGGCACGATTAAATAGCCCCGGCGTGTCCGACTTTCCATAATGCACACCCACCCACCATTAAAGAGGGGCTTACTACAGTAGTAGCAGCAGCAGCAGGGACTATCATCCATCATCCCGGCAGTGTAGCGCGGCAACTCCTCCGCCCCGTCTTCTTCATCAGCGTGCCAAAGTTTGCGGCCAAATATACGCCGCGGAGGGACGAGGCGGGAAGGGCCACCAACTCCATAGCGTAGCAGTGATGCTACACGGGATCTCGCGAAACGCGCGCCCCTCCGGAATACACTGAATACAAAAGTGCTCCCCCCTCACCAAAGTTTACCAGTGTGTGTGTGCGCGCGCGCGCGAGTCGGGAGCAATGGGGGCTGGAGGGGAAGGGGAAAGCCACGCGGAATGCAAATGGCTCGGAATTTTATACGCTGGCTCCTCTCGCGGCTTCTCCCCCGTACTCTTTCGTTGTTGCTCCGTGTTTGCGGAGGACGCGAGCGCGTTTATAGCCGTGCATGCATTGTGTGCGTACCGGCCGCGCCGTCGTAACTAAGCCGTCTTTCTCTTACTGCCCGGGCGTTCCGTGCGCCGGGCTTGGTTTTATCCGGGGCTCTCTGGTCTGTATCCGGAAGATCGTTTTAATATCGAGTGCGCCCGGGATGTATGTATGATTTTCGAGAACGTGCTCAGCTTTGCCGTGGTAGCAGTAACGCGTAAGTAAAGCCAATGCGGGCAACGAGCCTGTGGTGGTGTATGAATAATTTTATTGCGCGCACGTGGTCGCTCGATTGTGGATGTGCTTTTCGTTCCGAGCGTGAGTTACAGAGTTGTACGCACGTCGATATTACGGGAAATTTTTTGTTTTGAAGGTAGTTTATGCAAAAATAGATGGTTTTCAAAAAACGTTGAAAATCGAAAAATAAGCTATGGTTGAAGTATCGTAAAGATTTTGCGAATTGTTGTCAAGATATTCGACTTCGAGCTCGTATGTTTTGGGTCGGCATTTTGAGGGAAAGTTACTTCGAAACACCTGTTTTTGTTAACAACTCAAAAATTTTTGGTACGATCGTTTAAAAAAACCATTGAAAATTACTACATAAAACATATCAAAAGTCAAGAAGCATGTTGCCTACTATTTCAAAGATATCTATACAATAAATTTGTTTTCCATTTCATAGAGTTTGGTTACATTTTCTAATACTTCCTTCAGTTCTGAGATGCAAGAGTTGTTTAGGATATTTTTTGTTTTTCAACTAATGATAACTAACAATCATTACTCTCTAAATGTCTTAGAGTGAATTTTCACTTGCATCGAGTGAAAATTCACTCGAAGACATTTAGAGAGTACACAGAACTGCAAAATTTTTTTTGATTTGCGGGACGCCACACCAGGTCTTTTATATGTTTTCTGGGTTGCTGAATACACATCTAGACTTACTTTGATGATATTAGCTAACCTAAGCTTAAAAGATGCTATAAAATTATTAAGTAAAGAATAAAAAGTCAATAGCCCACTCTCCTTGAGTATTTTAAACTTGATGGTTTCTTGATACAAAGATTTAACCACAATGTTCCTAAACAGTAGCCCTTAACTCTAAAGTTCCCTAACCTAACCTCGAAAAATCCCATAGAAACAATATACAGAGAATAAAAGGTCGATAGCCCACTCAGCCTAATATTTTCAACTTGATAGCCCCTTTATACTTAGCATTGAACCACGTTGTCACAAAACTTTAGCCCTTAACTCTAAAGTACTTCAACCTAACCTCGAAAAACCCCTATGAAATCAGTATATAAAGAATAAACAGTTAATAAGTAGTTCACTCTGCCTAAAATTTTCAACTTAATCACCTCTTTGTACAAAACTTTGAACCACATTGTCGATAAACTTTAGCCCTTGACTCTAAAGTGCCCTAACCTGACCTTAAAAAACCCCAAAGAATCAATTTATGAAGAAGAAAAGGTCAATATTTCACTCGGCTTGAACTCATAGGCCCTAATAATAGCCCTAATTAACTAATGTTTTTGCTTGCATCGTCCCTAAACGTTAGCTTATGACCCTCCAGCCCTCTAATTTAAGCTATAAGATTCCTATAGATTTGTAAGATAATTTTATTATACGAGTATTCTCCTGAACCAAAAATTTTAAACTCTAGAAACATAAAACCGCAATTAAGAAAGCTCTTTTTAACTCTTTAAGCTTAGTTTTGAACCAGCGCGTTGCAAAGGAACACAGGGGACAACAACATATCACTTGAGAGAGATGCCTTAAAGTCTTTGGACTCCAAGACTTAGTAAGTAATACCATTATCCCGAAGCAGTAATTGCTTTACGTGGATTTTATGGGGTTTTTGAGATCAGGTTAGAGCACTTTAGAGTTAAAGGCTAAAGTTTGTAGACAATGTGGTTCAAAGCTCAATATAAAGAGGTTATTTAATTAAAAATACTGGGCAGAGTAGGCTATGAACTTTTCATTCTATATTTAATGAATTTATCAGGTTATCTTAGGGTACTTAAGAGTTAAGGGCTAATGTTTAGGGAAAACGTGGTTGAAACCTTTGTATGGAGATACAATTGAGAGGAGCCACAGAGTTAAAAATACGAGGCCGAGTGTGCTATTGACTTTTTATTCGTTATTTATTCAGTCCATGGTATCTTTTTAAGATTAGGTTGGGGCACTTTAGAGTTGAGGACTAAAGTTTAGGGATAATGTGGTTCAAAGCTGAGTATAAAGGGGTTATTAAGTTGAAAATATTAGGCTTAGTGGGCTAACAACTTTTTAATCTTTATATATTGATTCTATGGGGTTTTTGGACTTTAGGTTATGGCACTTTAGTGCTAAGGGTTAATGTTCAGGGATAATGTGGTTGTAATCTTAGTATCAAGTAGCCATTAGGTTTTTAAAATACTGGGGGAGTAGACTTTTTCATTTTGATTGTTATTCAATGATCTTATGGGTTTTTTTGAGGTTAGATTAGCTACTCTCGTTAAGTAGTGTGGTTTCCCGCACACGGAAAAAAAAACTTTGTGGTCCTGTGTTATGAGAGAAATAAGTAACTGGTCGTTACATTGAACGGGTTGAGAACGAGGGAGCTAATTCTTACTTTCTAATTTCGCTTCATAGTATCTTTTTTTTTGTAAAACGCGATGAAGTGTGAATACAGCGAAATTTAGTTTTCCTTTCACCCTACACCGCTGACCATCTGAAAAGTACAAAAAATGAACTACCGAGTTTCGGCAAACACTTTTCGAATCCGACGCATCGAGCATCCGAGAACACAATACACGCGCATGCAGGCTCTTCCCGGGGAGATTACGCTGATGCATGCGGCAGTTCTGGCCGGCCGACTGTTTCCCCGTCACGGCGCGGTTAGCGCGTGTATTTGACTTTCAAAAGTTCGAAACGCAGTTACTGCTCCCATTGATTCCCCCTCCACCCCGCCCCGGTTCATGAGATTTATTCGAGCCATCGCGACGGCCGGTGACGCTAGACGCGCGCGCGCCCCGGGGAATCAATATTTACGGCGGATGAGCGCCAGACTGATGCGCGCCGAAAGAGAAATACGGGCGGATTCGTATTTATGTACACGCGCGTGGAAAATTTCGAAAATATATTTCACAACCGTCGGCGCTGGGGAAAAAAGAAAGACCGACGTTGTACCCGGTGGAAATCGCGGCGCGCGCGCGCCGAGCACCGCCTTTTAACGATCACTCACCCCCCCGCGCACGCCCCTGATTATCTTTGCGCCGGGGTCTCGTTGAATCGAAAAATCTCACCGGCGATTTTCTACTCGCCTGCGTGCACTTTCGCACCCGACCGACCATTAATCAGGGCCCGAAAATACAATAAGAGTCCGCGCGTGCAGGGCATTACTTTCGTTTTCAAGCACGTAATAGCAGGCCTCCGCTTGACGACTTAATTTCAACCTTCCCGCTGTACCATACCTCACACCGTACGCCGCGCTGCACTCGCGGTCGGAAACAGTCACGTGATTACACCTCGAGCGAAGCGGATGGTCGAGCGATGGGGGAAAGGGGGTATCGCTCGACGATATCGCTTTGTTGTCGCGGGTGTGCTCTGGGCCACTGGTAGTCGCGACAGGGGCTATTCAGAGCGGCGTTTTGCATAATACATGAGCGACGTCGCCGTGGGCGCTGCACGTAAGAATGAGGCTCGCGGGCAACGATCCTAGCTCTCTTTGTGCGGAGGAGATAATGGGGGGGGGGCTTGTGCATCGTGGATACGGTGCGTCGATAGGATGCAAAGGTTTGATGAGAAACCGAGTGTCTGGGCGGGACGTGTTTGTACGTGGATGGGTGTCCAAGGGGGATGGATTTTTTAATTTTGGGATTTCTTAAAACTCGTTCATGGGAATAAACTCTTGCCCGTTAGAGTAAAGTGTTTTCAATTATGTTATGGCTGCGGAAAATCGTGGGAATCCATGATAAGATGATTGAAAGCTCGTGAATTCGTGGAATTTGAAGTACGAGGAATTTCGATAGAAATGTAGAATACGATGGCTGAATTATTGAGGAGCGTCGTTCGAATTCGATTACGAGTTACTGTTTGTCATTTCAATGGCCTGTCCGGAGAATTTATTGATCGATACAAGTTTTAAAGATGTATGACTGTGGTACTCCATCAATCTTAATAACGCTCTGTGTCTCTGCGTATCAAACTGACCTCAACCCTTTTTGGAACGATATTGTATTTGACAGTAGGCCTAAAAAGTTGAGGCTTCTTTGATGGCACGTTTCTTTCTTAAGAAAATAAAGCTAGATAATACCGAGAGATTTTTTTTCGACACTCGCATTTATTTGGACGTACTTAAGAACACGGAAGGAAGTTGACAGAGAGAAAAAAGTTATGGATACTGAATGGAAATTTATGACTCCACTGTCCAATAAAATCAGTTAAATAAGTGACATCTAGTTCAACTTGTATGGATTCAATATAGTGGACAATGACCTCTAGTTAATATTTGTGAATCAAATAATTTTAATTACTCATAAAAATTCATTGTTGAAACCATGGTTACTTTTTTCGTGTGTATTTAGTGGATCGTAGGTCTATGGTAACAATCATATGTGTCTCAGACAATTTTCATTACAATTATTCCGAGTCAAACGGAACAAACAACATTTTTTCATACAAGCTTTGATCATCGCCAACTTTAAATATCCATGTATATTGCATGGGACAAGAAGACAAACATCAAAACGTAACTGGTTGTTTCAATGTGTATTAATATTTCACCTTAATCTTAAACAACAGCTGAGCATTGGGGTGCAATAGCACGGTGGCTCGTTTTATGTTCTAGCAAAATAAAACATCCTATGTATGATTATACACAATTGTTCCTGATCCTTCCTTTCTCTTTTTGTAAATGCATGAACCTATTTTTCCACGGTATATTGTCATTAAAATAATTCCTTACCAAGCCTAGTTGTTGTACATGATAGGCACACAATTCTACACAGCGATCATACAAACCAGGTCCAAATGAGCCATCCCACGTGTAGAGACATCGACCGCCAAGGACGGCCATCCACTTGTATCTTCCCAACTGCAGAAACGAGGAAAGTTCCCGGGGCATTAGCTCGTGTTTCCGTGTCTCTAAGCCGAGAAGATCAAAAGGGACGCGCGGCGAATCGCGAGATGGATGAGCAAAGAGTAGAGACAGAGAGACGGACGAACGGCACTCCCGTTGGAAATCATTGCTCGGGTCGCAGTCGTCGTCGGACGGAAGGCAGGCTCTCGCTCCATCGCGCCCCGTATAAATCTCGGGCGTTCGTTTCGTTGTTGGCCCAGGCCGGATTAATCGCCCGGCGGCTGCTCTTTTTTCAATCCCCGACGCTGCTCCATCGCGACGACCAACTTTTGTCATTATCCGGGGCTTTGGTGCTCTAACTGCCCTACCTCCGCGATGTTCCGTGTCCCATTGGTTTCCGATTTCTTATTGGCTTTTCTGACGCGCGCGCGGGCAAAAGTTTATCTTGTCCGTCTTGATTTTGCGACGTTCGAGAGCTGGTCCGCGGGGATGTAGTGCTGCCTGATGCTTTGGTGCGTACCAAGCTGGACATATGTAGTTTACCGTGAAGTCGATGTGAGGCGTTTTCGTGTATTATTGGGTCTGGTTGTAGACACTCAAGAGTATTTGATGTAACGTAATACGTGAATACAAGTCGGTTTTATAGGTTATGTGAATCGTTTCGAAGATCCAGGATTGTTTGCTTCTAGACATAGCGTTTGGTTTTCAAACGATTGTATGTATTGTATAGTGGTGGACGGGAAATGCTTTTATCGAAAACATCAAAGTACGTAGCATAACTTTATAGAGAAGAAAAAACTTTTAATACTAAACATTACACACGCTTTCTGAGCGTTATTTATGTCTCAGTTGTTCTTCTAGTTGTATATTCATAGTTTTTTGTGTGTGTAGTTATAGTCATCGTCAGCAGGGTTATGAATTACAGTTGTTATATTTATTATGGATCATTTTGAACGCGCAAAAAATGTGTCACAGTAACTTTTACATAGCTCAAACACATGCGTATATGTAGCTCAATTCTCATAAATAATTTATAATTGAATTTTCTTATCATGTCATTTTCTGATATCTACTAGTGTATTGTAATTTTGAACTTCTTTTTTAATGTATATATCCGTAACATAAATTTGGTTCGACATAATTAGTTTTGAAGTTTAATTTGTCCAAAATTTTGTAGATTTTTATTTTTAAATGTAAAATTCCCAAACTTGAAGTAAATTTCAAGTTCGTGTTTATAAAATTATTTTAATGTCACTTCATCGTGAAATATACATTCTTTATTCACATCAAAATGAAGAATACACTAGAAGCCTTCGCAAAGCTGCAGTGGCACGATGTTCAAGTTTCAGCCCTAATTTGCCGTATTTGTGTGAAAAAATTAGTGTAATGGCGTGTCTACTTATGATAAGAAATAAATAGAATTCAAAGCATGTATTATATTTGATAGAAGCCGTATCAAAAAGCAGAAGCAGCATTTTAATTGAAAGAATCGTTTCTTAAATAATAGAGTTGTATTGAAATAATAAGATTAATTATAACCCTAATGAGTTTATTCCATGTACACTTATGGAAAGTTCACAATGGAGAGAAAAGGAGTCAAAAGAAATAAAAAACTCGTTTTTTTGTATTGTTAATATGATTTAAAAAAATCGACTGTTGTCAAAATAGTAAAGCCATATATATGGTATCGCAAGAGGTATAGTTTTATCGACTACCACTTACAAAATAAAATAAATAAAAAAATTTTTCTGAAAAGGGGCATAGGTAGGACACAATGTATGTACATACCTGTCCTGTAATAAGGAAACAGGGAAAACACGTTTACAAGCATATCGCTGTATTGATCGCACTATAAGAAAGTAAAAACATACATTCATACTGAAAATTAATAAAGCTGAACGTACAGGTGCATTTTATTCATATTACGATGGGAAATTGTATGAAATTCTATTCTTTGTCGGGCAATAATACATATTCCTGGAATTTTAGCACTGCTCGACTTCATTTGCTTGTCTCTTCAACTTATTACAAATTTAATTAACTTTCAGACTCGTACACTTTTGTTGCTGTGAACCTCTTCCTCAAAATTGTGATTTGCCAATTCTTTGAAGTCAGAAAACCGGGTAATCTCAAAATAACTCAAAATAGCTTATCTTGGTAATTAAATTGCATGATTATAAATATCACAAGTCTTTCTATAATTTACTACGACTAAATATCATTAGAAAAAGCCTTTTTGTTGTATAATCCAATTTACCGTACCGGTAAAAAAACATTTTTCTAATAACAGCATAATAATTACTAATTTGGGATACTCTAAACGCTTGAATTCTGGACTAAATTTGGGTACGTGGCATTAAAAAACGATTGGCACAGTTTTTGACGTACTAAACTTGAAAAGAACGTTTTCCTGATTCTAAGTATATTACCATATGATCGAATTATTGTGTTTCTCGATACGTGCTACAAATCATACCTGTTATTATTCAAACATGTCGAAGAGAACTATTAGAAAAGTCAAAGAAAAACTTTGAACGAGATTAATCAATTATTGGGGAATAGGTGGATTAGTGTAAATACAATATTTTTTCAACGTGTGCAGTAACATTCGTATGTTACACATGGTACTGGTTACCCAGTCATTTCCTCATTTTTATCGCATGAACTCCAAAAGCTTACCTCAAGAGCTTACCTCAATGGCATCTTCGAACGACCACACACATCCTACACACGCGATTCAGACAAGCTCCGAGTTCAGGGCCCTCCAAAACCTTTGTAATTTAACGCTCCTGCAATTCCATAGCTCTTTTTCAACGGTCTCTGCCAGAGTACCCGTATACCCTACTCCGTGAGCTGTGAATTCCCTCCGAAACGGAGCCCCGCGCGCGTCCTCGCGCAAGAAACTGCCGGGCGTGAAAATAAGCTGGAAAACAAAATAGGATCTTCTCCCGGAATCATCACTCGTAAAAAGTGAATCGGGAACGCCGCGGGCGTCGTAAAGGCGCATCCTGCTTTTACCTCCTGTCTCGTGCTGCCGATATAGCTCTTCTTTGTGTATTTTTTTCCACTCCTTCGTCCGTACGCGCGCATAAACACAGCCATGAATCACGCGCGTCCGCACCACCATATATACCGGCCCAGTGAACGTACGAAAGTAGCGTGATTTCGAACGGTTTGTTATTCCTACTTGTGATTAAAAAAAAAAAAAAATACACGGTTTCCTCCGCCTCCCTCTTGTCCCTCGCCAACACAAAAAGCTTGTGGTTAAAAAGCTACGCGCACAGTCGCCCCGGCGACGCGCCGCGCACACCGTCCGGGCGAGTTTGGCGGCCCAGGCAAACAGCCCGTTAAAAGCGCTCCTGTTTGCCCCCGTCAAACATATAATACTTGTCCCGCATCGCGCGCGCGGGCGCCTGTTTGCCGAAGTTTGCCGATAATAGTAGTGCCGCTCTTGTGCACGATATTATGCTCTGCTGATAAAAATTATGGACGCTCGGGAAGAATTTTTCGATCGGAGCGTGCTGCAGGGTTTTATTTTCGCATGCTTCGTACGTGGGGCTCGAAGGGGTGCGCGTACGGTTCGCTGATCATTTCGTTGGATACAGTCGAACGCGCGGTAACGGAAGTTTCTCTTTTCAGTTTTACCGGGAAAAGTTTATCGTGTCAAGTGCTCCGAACGACGGAGCACTGAATCATTGTGAATTTGAGAGTTGTTCGTGTTTTTACTTGAAATAAATTTACGTTGATGAAGCTTTCATCGACAAACTTGATGATGCAAAATAATTTTGCATCAATCGCATGTTCGATAAAAGTAGTGGTTACCAAACCGCGTGATTGCTCATAACAACATTTTGCACCACGGGTGACGCCTATCGAGCACACATGGAATGAAAAAAAATTGTATATCCTCTAGTTCACTCACAAGACCTGTTACCCGTCCTTGTTTTATCATGTGTTTTTCCTACGACTTCTTGATCATGATTTTACTCCAACGTTAAAGACTTCATCGTTTGTAAAACTAGATAGAAACAGTCGAGTTAGGTAAGACCGGCTATCAGGGGTATTCGAGTTCCATGATTTTCAATTTGATGATACCCAATGAAAAGCCAGTCAGTAAAACATGTTCCGACTATATTGCAGTGCCATAAGTTAATTGTAAGATTTCCTCTAAAAAAACAATTTTTTCAGCTGACCTGGAAGTAGGTCAAAAAGCCAATGCGAGATTCCATCCAGCCCTGCACTACCAACACCATGATGACGGACAGAGCAAGTTGAATAAAAGCGTATTAAAAAAAAGCGCTAACTGTCCTCCTCTGCTACTCGGAAAGGAATTTCATCACCCGCTCGTAACATGAAACTTCATAATTCAAAAGCAGTCCCTCTATTCATCGCGTTTACGCACCCGACCGCAATTTCGTAAATACATTCCCGTTTGAATTTAAATTACAAGAGCTCGGCTTCTTTTCATCGCTATAATTTTTCTTTCAATTAAGCTTTTCAAACTCGACGAAAAAGATCAGCTCATCGAATCAATATTCCAATTCCATCGAACGCAACGTTACGTTCGATCCCGCTCTAGCGGACGTTGACCAACCTTCACTGCACCAAACTTTCGCAAAAGCAGTACGAAAAAAAAAAGTATCGAATCCCCAACGGCTGCGCTCTTCGCCTCTAAACGACCCAAGAATCATTAGGTAGAAACAGGGGTCCCCAAAGGTGATAGAATTACCGTCGGATCACCATGCTGAAAATTTTTGCCTATGGTGAGCTGACCGTAGTTCTATCACTTCTGAGGGCGCTGGGTAGAAACCGGCCACTGTACACGTACAAGTGTCGCTCTCGGCGCACTCGCGAAATTTCGCGTATCACGACGACGACGACGACGAGGCTCATCCCGGAAAATACGCGACTGCCCATTCTCCGGCCCGTCGGCCTATTATGCGCGCCGAGGGTGCAGAGCCGCTGCAGATTACACACCTGCACGCGTGGGGGGGGGGGGGGGGCTGTTGGAACAGCCGTCGTAGCCGCGCGAGCCCCGGAGGCTTATCGATTGTCAGGCACACGTACTGCGTACACATGTACGCGCGCGGCTGGTGTTGGACGGGCTCGGCTTTGCGTGCAACACTGCGCGTCGTTGCAGCGCGTGAATTTCGCGGATGATTTTTATCCGGCGATCGCGCGCAGCCCGCTGGCGTCGCGTAAAAGTACCCACCGCGCGCTGGGGGTGAGTGAACGCGCGCGCGCGCGTAACTCGATTGCGGGAGAACGGAGAGCCGGGTGTGATGTTCGTCCGGCGCGAGAACGTCGATTCGGCCCGGGCGAACGTGCGCGCCCCTCTCTGTGCGGAGCGTGCTGGCCTTTTGTTTGATTTTCGGGCGGGAATCCATTATGCGCGCGCGGCGCTCGCGATGATTTTTCACCGCTTTCGGAGATTCTTTGGGAATTCGTTCCGGGCCGAGTCGATGGGTGGATTTATGGGCTTGGCCTGGGTGGTGCTTTTGGGCGAGTGCTGGATTTTGGGCGCAGGATGTATGGTTGGATGGATGGAGGGGGGGGGGAGGGGACTACAAATCAGGTCTGTGGTATAAATGGGGTCTAATCATTCTCCGGCTCGGCTCTTGTGGCGAGGGAAGCTGGAGTGTTCGTGTTTTCCGAAAATTTGATTTGGACTGATTTTTTTTCGCCCAGAGTCGAGCTATTTCTGTTGAATCGTTTTTTTTTTTTTTTTTTTTTTTTTTTTTTTTTTTTTTTTTTTTTTTTTTTTTTTTGTATTAATTTTTTCTTTTTTTTTTTTTTTTTTTTTATTTTTGTTTTGTTAAATTTTATTTCTTTGCTAGAGGAATTACCTAAGAGTTTTCAAAAAGTTTCCTTAACCGATTATCAATCAAAAATATCTGGAAAAGTACAAATCGCATCAAAGTTTGGTATAAAACCTTTTTTGTTCATCCTGATAACTTAGATTGCATAGTATGGTTCATCTGGAATATTTCCAGAACCCCTAAACTATATAGAGAGAATATAAGACGAGCATATCCATTCGGCCTGTTCTGCTCATTAAAATTGTAAATGTGATTCAGAGTGCGTTAAAAAAACCTTTGGTTTTTACTTTGGTTTTTAATAGACAGTTACACAGTTTTAAGATCGCTAAAATTCCATGTGGTCGAATCTGAACAGCCGCACTAAAATTGTCAGGCATGAGACATCGGAGTTTTTAAACTTCGATTTTGATTCAAGCCTATGAATAAATAAATGAACCAACGTCAAGTTAACACTGTCACTTACTCGTGCCTATTAGTGTCAATTCAGGCACATTTTGGTACATCAGCTATTTCTCGTAACATACGGCACAGATACTCATATTTCATTGATGCACTGAAAGCTTCGGGACATACATGCATGAATAATATTGATCCTGGTGTACCAGTGCACCTGCATGTCTATTTGCAACGCAGAAAAACATTTTTGGACGAGCGCATTCGCTCTGTAACGCACTTACTTTGAAAAAATAACGAATTCTAAAAGTTACTAGAAGGCATAAAATATCCAGTAATATATGGAATATTTTTCTTATTGCGCAAGAAATACTAATGTTTTACCGCTCAAGCCAAAACTAAGTATTCACAATTTTTCAGGAACAATGATCAACTGATTGTGCTACAATAAAGCCTGAGCCAAATTGCTCTAACCAGTTATTAAATAGTAAAAAAATTTATAATTATTCCCGTATATTTTCGGATATTGTGTGTTTTCCAATTACTCCTATTGGACGACTCGATTTCAAAGTTTATGATGGAGCGAACGGAGTGCACCGCACACCTCCGATTATCGACATGACAGAAAAAAAAAAAATTAAATAAAAGAGCACACTCAGCCATTTTCATCGATTAGGCCTACGTACTGTATAGGCACCCGTTCACTAAAAGGGAGCTTCAAGGCTGGCCATCAGCGGTCTGGGTTGACCAGATCCCGCGCCATCACACGTCCAAAAGCGTCGAAGGGGAAAAACCCGAGTCCGCCGAACGAGCCTGACGTTATTTTGTCAACTCCGATGAGTCGCTGAATGACGCTTGATTGATCGGCGGGTGTTTGGCAAGCGCCGCTTCTTTTCTGTCCTCCTTCCTTCCTTTTTTTTAAGCCCCGATTTCACGAGCGCACGTAAAACATCGCTTGGCAGTGTTCTCGACTCTGTTTTTTGGCTTATTTTGCTTTTTTTTCATTTGCACGGTGTACTGCGTTGCTGGGATTTTCCGCGCTTTGTTGTAGGTATGCCTGTGTTCAGATGTGTAGAATAATGTCGCATCAGAGAGACAAGAGGATGAAAAAGAGGAGGTCACACCAAACTGAGCGTACTTTTCGTTGAGATGTGCACACGCAGAGTTTGTAGGATTTTTGACAAATTTTCTGAGATCAATAAGCCTAATGATCTTGATCGAAACATCGATAGCATCTCTAATAAGGATAAGTGGGATCTGCATGGACTTAACACAATGTCACTGAGAAATAGAAAAGTGCTATGATGAAAATTGAGTGTTATAAATATTTAGATAATAATTTATTAATGATTTTGGGTTTGACCAACGTTTGAGGACACTGTCGACATTTGGTTCATGAATGCCTTTGTGACTCATGATTATGGGTCATTGTCGATGATTTCTGACCATGCAACATTGTTCGACTTCTTTTTGACCACCGGAGATTATGAAGAGTTCTTTCTGATTTATGATAGATTTACCAGTGCATATCCAACTTTTTTTTTTCTAGAATTGATTTAAAAAAGCTAACCATTCGAATACTTGAAGTATTATCCCCAACACTACATTCCACTGCTGTTACCAAAATTAGAGATGTTACTGAAGTCCGTAACTGCGGGTTCTGCGATAGGAGGTATTAAATAAGATGCAAGAGGATTCGATTCTATTAATACAATAACATAGATAAACTTGAACACGAGAAGGAGTCTACAACGGCGATTCCTCGAGCTACTATTGCAAGCCTGTGGCACCACCTTTATATTAAATTAGTATTTTATTGGTAATTGTATTAGTATTTAAATGAAAAGTAACTTGAACTCATCCTTAAGCTATCAACATTCACGACATTCACTTTATCATCCTGGATCATTTAGATAGAGCTTCATGAAGTAGGTGAAGTCTTAATGAAGCAAACAACACTTCGACCTAAAGTCTCTAATCATCGTCGACGAACTCGTGCAAAGTCAATGCCCGCCCGATAACACAAATATGTACTCAAGACTCGCATTTATATCCATGAAAATACCAAGCTAGCCCCGCAGAGCCGAGCAATAAATCAAACACCCCTTCTCACCTCTTTAGCCTCGCTCCCGGCGAAATCTTTTAATTCCCGGCTGCCTAATCAACTTTCCGCATTAATTTATCTATTAATAAGCGTTTCCCGGCACGCGCCCCGTCTTGTTCATTACTACACTGAGCAGGACTACTGTACACACCGGGAGAAGCAGCAGCAGCAGCGCTTTCAGCGAAGTAATTTGCTTTTTTGCGCTCCCCCAACCCCCTTATAGTACTGCACGGCAAAGCGAGTGAAGCGTACACCCAAGCGCGCGCGCGAACAGGGAGAATTAACG
>JAPYYV010010338.1:0-11133 GCA_030522625.1 Copidosoma aretas
AATATGTGCTGTATAGGGGTATTGAGCCAGCTTAATATTATTTCATTTTTTATCAGTTTCATTTTAGCGATAGTATATATGAACACGAATAATACTTAGTATAAATTGTATTTCTTTCTTAATAAATTTTATTAACCCCTGTTCCCATATACTTATTACTATTTTAAATTGTGGTAAAGGTTACTTCATAGCAGAATACTTGAAAAGACATCTGGAATTATGTAATGAGAATACGAAAAGTTTATACATCCCAACGCAATAATTAATTGTGTTATTATTATTGCTTCATATAAATGACATCTATTAACTAAGTTTTACCCGTGGTAATTCCTAGTTTCATAATTTATGAAAAAGATAAAATTGAGAAAAAAATTATAAAAATTCTTTCTGTTTATCCCCTACCCCACACATTCACTCCATAAAACTCCATTTTATTTACAATACAATTTCCATCTAATTATATTCGACAATAATTATAAAGAAAAATTATAATATTTAAAAGAGGGTAGAGAGCTCACATTTGCTCGAAAACTATAGAACTTTATAATATATTAAGAAGATATATAATGTACTTATGTTTATACAGTATTAGGTTCGGTGTTTACTTGATATTTTTCTTGAAATTTTATTTATTATTTAAACGTTTTTACGGAATTTACACTTAAACATTATTTATTTAAATTATATGACAATTTAAACTTATTTTTTTAAATAATTTATTTGAATTGCACTTGAGTGTTATAATTAACTTAAAACTTTAAAACGTATAATATAAGAGATTTTGGTTGAATAGCTTATATCTAAAAAAGTAATAGTGTAGTCAAAATAAACAAAATAAACAAAGGAACTAGGAAACCTGTTTGAGGAAGCTGAGTGAGAGCAAGAGAGAGCGGAGGAAGCAGGGGGGAGTTAACCTAATTTTTTTTTGGCCGAATTCCACGGTAAAAATAAATGAAAATTACCTTATTTAAGGGATGCTGGGGGGGAGCTAAGGGGGAGCGGAGGCGAGCAGAAGAAAGCTTGTACTTGCCTTAAAACCATACAACTTTATAATATAAGAAGATATACATACATACATACATATATATACATATACATATATATATATATATATATATATATATATATATATATGTTTTTTTCGAAGATACTTGGTGTACACATAATCATACGCAGCCTTCAGACTAAAGGAAGGAATGCAATTTGTAGTACATACAATTTTTTTATATAATATGTAGTTATACATAAACTTTGATTAAATGTTTTGTCATACTTTAATTATTGTCATTAGTATACTTCAGTTGCAAATCAGAAGAAAAAATAATACATGGCACTTGCAATTTATATGGACTGAAATCACACAGCTAGCATTATATCAGCTTTTGCCAAGTGGGTAAAGGTGTCGCCTTCTGAATAACCATGTCAAGGTTTAAATCTGATTAATTTAAGTATATGTGTATCGTTAATTGCTTGTTAAGCGATTACTATATACAGAAAAACTTAAAACATGAAAGCGAGTGACCAGCCGATGAAAATCGAACGCTTCTATTATTCGCCTGATCGTACCTTAGCTGTAACAGGGGCATAGCTAAGCCTTCATTACAGCCACATTTCAATTTCCATCATGCAGAAGTGTAGATAAGGGCTATACATATATAAATAGAGCTAGAGCTGCTGCGGCGCGACTTCATCGTATGCATGGGGGAGAGAGAGAGAGAGACGGACAAGCAGACTGCAGCGTAAGCGATCTCAAAAGCAGCGACGAACCTTTTGGCGCCAATTTGAAATACATAACAATGTAAATAATGAAAATTGGTTATAAAACATTAGTTAAAGTAAATTAATCACTAAAATTAATAACTGTCTGGATTTTAAATAGGAAATCAAGAACTATTCATTTTATAAATGAATTATTAGGTCACTTCTAGATAATTTAAGACTAACATTGACATTCTAAGGTTTCTGAAAATTAAGTACTATAAAATATCTGGTTCAACGCTTGGAGTACAATGTATTTTAAGTAAAAACAATTATAATTGCAATATTAATTATTCATTTAATCATGACCCTAGCTGAGTGATAGAATGTGAGAGTCCGATGATCGGTATAGTAAAAATTCCAGCTTACTTGTTTATCTGTAATGTAATGTATGTTGGTACGCTTGGTATTTATTCTGCTCCTGCTGTGTTTTGAAGATTACAGCAAACGATCAGGATGAAGTAGAGGTAATAAAGTTTCATAAGTAAGATTTGTCGACAGAACTGAATTGTTTACATATTTTATGTCAAAAAACGATGAAAATTTTGCGCAAGTACTTGGCCATTGGATGCAATAGAGATGCAACAGAAGTATAGGCACGGTGCTCTTGCCGCTTTGTCAGTTAAGTAAACTGTTTGTTCATTTGTCTTTGGTTATACTCTTGATAATTTTTTAGCCTTTATGGTGCATATACCTTAAAATATTTACCAACTTCATCGTTTGCCCGAATGTGCTCTACACAAAGATTCTTTTCATGTATTTTTATTTCCAGAGGTAACCATCTTACTTTTGTATGCTCTTAAGTTTGATGTTTACATGAAGAATCAAACCCTTAATCAGGGATCATGTGCCGTTCATTTGTTATATTTATACTGATGAAATACTGTAACAAAAATTTCAATGAATGAGCAAGATAACTAAATCTCCATCATACACTGTGCCCGCCAATATGTGTAAATTTTACTCTGCGTACACAGGCATGATTGAATAACACTTCTTTAATCTTCTTTAATCTTTCATGATTATCATTTTGGTATTATTTTAAGATTTGATTTTATCATGTCAAGGACTGTCTTAACAGACGAAGCCACTCCATCGTATTGCTTGATCTTTATTCTTCATGCAAACTGAGACATGTCTGTTTTCTCTTATACATATCAAAATTAAAGGTCAAAAACATCAAAAAATGTATGAATTATCTACTTTATATATTGTAAAATGACGTATTATTATTTTATTTAGTACTATTAGTATGTACATCACAGACCATACAATTAAACGGCTGCTGTAGTCGCTAGAAAGGAAGACATCACAAGAAACATTAAAGATTTTTTTTGTACGCAGGCTACTTATACATAATCTTTCACGAGAAAACCTCTTTGCTTCTAAGGCAGGTCAATTTTCATGTTTTTTCCTTCTCAGTACGATATTTGGTGTATCAATTATGGCAAAAAGTTTTTTCTGTAGCTTTGTCTATGATGTCTTCGGATGGCTGAAATGCATCTTTTTTACTGTCAGCTCGAATTATTTTTTCTGCTCTTCTCATAGAATCCACTGTACTTTTTTGAAATTTATTTCTATGCTTTGTTTTAAATTTTTATTAGCACTGAATGTCCTGTCAGCATCTAAATTAGCGTGTTGACTCGACAAGGTATACAAAGTAACTGAGCCTAAATTTTGTTATGGATAATTGTCTGCTTCTTCAAAGTAACTGGTTTAAATTATCAGCCAAAAGTATTCGATTCGCATTTGAGATACCGAGTCCATATTCAATTGTAATAATGATAATTTTTTTACTCTTGTTCGATCAATAATTCTGTTGAATACGTTAACTTATAAAAACGTTTTAGAATCGACTGAAAGGCTTTTGGATTGTTCTCATGAAACTCCATGGACATTGCGTTGCTTGCATTTAAGTTTGCAGACAGTCGTACAGTCAATACTGAAAGTTATAAAAGCTTGCTTTTAATTCCAAACAAACATCTAGAATAAAGTATAACGCGTTTTTACAAAAATCCTTTAGCTGATTTCCATTTTCAATTAAACTATGTTTATTGCGAATTTCCAAATCAAAATTTGTGTATTCTAAATAGTTCATTGTATCCAATATATTAATTTTTGACGTCGCAGTGTGGTACACGTAATCATGGTTTAATATTATAGAAGTAATCATTCCAAACACTTTATCAACCATTTCTTTGGCTTCGGGAATTACGACCTGCTCTCGTTAAAATTAGATTGAGCTTATTGAATTCACTAACAACAATATCTATGAGATGATAATAACAATTTATTTCGATTTTACTCATTTAATAAAATACTGTCGAGCCAAGATCATCTTTCTTCCAGCTGATTCTTTAGAGAATAGTAATAGTGCTGTTTATTGCTCCAACTGTCTGGCGGCACACTTTTGGAGTGAAAGCAAACGGGTCGCAACCCAGTGCAAAATTTTATGTTTTGGCAAATGTAACGCTTCTTGAATCTGTTCTTATTATGCTTTTCTATTACTGCTGTTTTTAAAAATAGTATAAATTTGATGCACCAGAGATGTCACCTTTTTAGGCACATCATGTAATGGATGCTGCACACATAAGTGCGCTGTGTGTGCTGACACGAAATGCATATAATGTCTGTAATAGCTTCCCTTAACCGTGCTTTTAATCCGGTTTTGCCACCCGTCATTGTGATGCAGCTGTCAAAACAGCAGGAATAAACATTTTTGATTGGAAGACCAAAATCTAAGAAGGATTGGATAATGCAATTTAATAATCTTTTGAATTCAGCTTTAATTGAGCTTCCTTCTTCAAATATCTGCGCTAAACTCCAGATCTGTTTTTTTACACGGCCATCGGTTGGATTGGAGTAACAGACGAAAATTGCGTGGTCTTCATCCTTGCCTATATCAGTTGCCTCATCAACACAGATGGCGAATGGTTGTTTTTTTAACAATTCTGCTAACCTGGTTTCTCAATGGCAGCTATCGTATTGACTATGAGGTTGCGGGCTTTTGTTGACCAACAGCGTAGTTCGCTCCACATACCATTATCGTCCATTTCTCTCAACCACCTTAGCAATTTTCTGGCATTCTTAAATAAAATGTTGAATTTTACCAACATGGCAGTAAACTTCAATTCAAATTTTGCTGTTCTTCGCTTTTCTTCGTTCTCAAACTCTCTAGACAATAGAAATGCTGATAACGGAGAAATTCTGTCTAAACCACATTTTAAAATGCTTTCTACTAATAGCGTAGTTGATTATGGTTTTTTTTTTTTTTAATCAAATTCCTTTTTACATTCCTTGCAGCGAGTGCGTTTAGGATTGCATGGAGGTGTTTCCAACCAACCTGAAAAATTTAAAATTTTGAGCCATAGATTCCTTCCTTTATGTTTTTTATTTTCCTTTGCTGACGTCGCAATACACTGTTTTCTAAAGACACCTAGATTACACCAAAATTAGAAGACGTTATACAAATTATGTGGATTGAAACAAGTGTTTCTGCTCTCAAAAATATTATGAAACAATGTGTTTTGTGCAATGCGCACACGGTCTGTTGAGAGCCAAACGAATTGATTTTTTGAAATTAATATATATGACTCACATGCCAAAAAAATTCTAATGATAATATTGGTCTAACTTTGCTTGGCGGAACGTAAGAAAAAGGTAGGAAAAAAGATAAGGAATCGAACTTACGTTTCGACCTAGTTCGTTGGCAGGACTCTTCAGTATGGCTACACCAACAATCTTTGGCATGTTAGTAATCTATATTTATTTCAAATAATCAATTAGCTTGGCTCTTAACAGACCTTGTGCGTATCGCACAAAATACATTGTTGATTAAAAGACGTTATTGTATCTAATATACAAAGCGCATATAAAGTGGAAAAAATTATTTCTATTTTAAGAATACAGAAGGTAAATTCGCCATATTCAGATCTAAAAAACAAGTTACGTTTATGTTACTACCTACATCTATTGTACGATTTGAAAATGTATTATATTAATTTTATAAATATATCATGAAATCCCAAAGAATTCTGCACTTTTCATGGTCCAAGAAAAAGGTCACATTTTTGCACAACGCATTCTAAAAACAAAAAAATGCTGGTACGTCGGGTGACCGTTGTCTTTGCCTCGAAACGGAAAAACAGTTAACCCCGCTGAACTTACTTTTTAAAGAGATACATCAAGAAAACTAAACACATCTAAAAGGAAAAAATTTACCTTTTTCACTGAAATTTCGAGTTCACTCTTTTTGCCGTTACTCAGCCCAGGAGCATATTTCATCTTTTATTAAAAATCAATCAAAACCTTTTGAAATAAGCTTCAATTTTAGCGTTCGTTGAGCTCAAAACCTTGATCAAGTCAGAAGCCACAAGTGATTTAAAGTTGTGCTCTGAAACGGGTCCAAATCTCTAATTGACAAAATTAGCGATTTTCCAGCAAAACCTTGAAACGCTCGAAACTTTTGACTAGGTCAACGTTTTAAGCTTTACCTGGGCTTCACTTAAAGCTCTTCACGAGTACTTATGCTCACTGTTCGAAAAAAATTATCTCACTTAACTCTGTGCCGAAGAGTGATCGAACACTTGCGTACAATAAATTCAGGATAAACGTGGTGCTTAATTCTCTGGCTTTGGATCAGCTAATGTTATTTACTTATGTAGGATTCGATAGCACCTAAGAAAAGCTTTAATTAATGCTCCGGTTAAGGGAAAAGTGTTTATTATAAGGCAAGTAAAGAGGGTTTTGAAACTGTATCGAAAAATGACAGAACTCTGCTTTTTTGCTAAAAAAGCCATTTTAGCCGATTTCTTACTTCAACTTCAAATGCCCGTAACTTCGGACCTAATCAACTTTGTGGACTCAAGTTCAACTTACATTCAAGCTTCTGATGAAAGCTCTTATGTGGTTAGCATACAAGTACAATAACATCGGTGTGAGTTACGACCTAAGAACTACCGGCACATAATTAAGTAAAATTCGTGGTATGATAATTTCAGTATGGTTCTACAGTGGATTAACCTACTGTACATTTATGTAAGTAATATAGAACTACTTATGATAATCATTTATTTAAGTTTAACTTAAGTCCAAAAACATTATTGGGGTCAAAGGTACGGGCATTTGATGTTGATGTTAAAAATCGGCTGAAATGAGCTTTTGTGCGAAAAATCAGATTTCTGTCATTTTCCGATACAGTTTCAAAATCCTTGTTACTTGCCTTTTGATGAATGTTTTGGGCTCAACCGGAGCTTTAATTGAATCTTTTTTTAAGCGCTATCGAATCCGACATAAGTAAATACGATACTTGAATTCGAAGCTGATCTAAAGCCAGACAATTAAGCATTACGTTTAACCTGAATTTATTGTACGCAAGTATTCGATTTTTGTTCGGATCAACGTAAAATAAGAGTATTTTTTCGAGCAGTGAGCTAAAGTGCTCGTAAAGAGCTTTGATATAAGCCCAGGCAAAGCTTAAAACGTTGATCTAGTCTCGTAGCTTCGGACCAGATCAAGGTTTTATGATCTACCAAGGTTCAATTCAAAGCTAATTTCAAAAGGTTTTGATCGAATTTAAATGAAAAATGAAATATACTCCTGGGCCAAGTAACGACAAAAAGAGTGAACTGAAAATTTCAGTGAAACAGTTACATTTTTTCTCTTTCGATGCGTTTTCTTGACTTATCTGTTTGCAGACTGAGAAAAAAAGGGTGAGTGAAAAGTGCAGATTTTCTTTGAATTGGGACAGATATGGAATTCCAATTTTTATTTTTGAAATATAATATTATGCAAAACAGCACTATTAAAAATTTTAACACGCATACACAATATGTGTTCATCGTACAATTCGTATCCAGCATAATTAAAACAATATTGTTCAACACTTAAAAATCTGGATATCATCTTCTGGGGTACAAAAATCAAAATAACACCTTTTTACACTTAATATAAAAACATTTTTCCAGCTTTGAGTATTTACTTAAAAGATTTTACGACATTTTTCTTGTTCAAGTTCCACTACTACTGGTTTATCCCGATTTATTCCAGGATTCCTCGTCATTCTAAATCGTTGGAGCAGTTTCATGATACGTAATAGGACTCCTTAAAAATATTTACCTTCTTAAAAGACTTTAGCCAGTGAGACAATAATAATTTTATTTCAATAATTACAGCAAAAGAATAATCATACTATTAAAAGTATTTTTCATGGATTAATAATAATTATTTCAATTTATGATTTGAAATAGTACATTACGTCTTTCAACGCAAACTTTATATTAACAAGAAGTACTATTGTGTAGAAAACTACGTATGTTAGTGCTTGGCAATAAAAAAATTATTCTACTTAGTATTCTATTGTACACTTTTCTTTACATGATATTTTGCGATTACGGCAAATAAATGTTTATTTATATGCCATAGTAAAACAGCTACTAATTATTAAAAACAAATAGAACCAGTTTTATTGGAAGCAAAAACAAATTCAATCATTGGATAGTATTTATTTATTATTCAATTTACAATCAACCAAAAACTATTTCGAGAATCTAATAATCATACTACTACGACAAATTTTCAAAAGTGGCTAATACAACATTTTTCAACATTGGCTGTATCTTTTTTTTTGGAGGCAGCTGTTTGTAATTTTTTAATTTAAAATCAAATTAAATTGATATAAACGGCAACATCCTTTGTTATAAGAAGAAAAGAAAAGAATAATTAACGTATAAAGCATAGATGATTATTTATGAATTTTATTTATTGACTGGCTCTTACTTTCTGAAACATAATTAAGCTGTATATTCATCTACACTTATAGGCGCAAGTCGATTAATTACTTCGCCTAACCTTATGTATAAGTTAAGAACAGATACATAAATTCCTAGTTATCACGGTTAGACGCGCACCATAGCAATGCGAACTGTAGTCTAGTATCATTATTTGCATTAACTTATGGGGCCCATTAATTAATTTTATTGTAAATTAGACTAAAAAATTCTTAAATCCAACATTTGTATAAATACATTAGTTTCGAAAAATGATTTAGGATTTTATACTTACCACTTATACAATCTGCTTCGTTTGTCATTCTTTCTCTTTTGCAAAAGAACCTTGTTTCTTGATGTTACTTGGAGCTTTGCAGTGTCTTTGTCATGCAAGTTAGTAATTGTAACCCCTATTTTACACAAATTTCTTCGGATAACTGCAAAAATAATATTATTATATCATACACGGATGTGTAAATTTTTACATATCACGCATAGGATAGGGTTCAGTTTTCTGTTGAACTATAATTATGGTTTAAAGGACATTAATGATGTTCTGGGCCTATCACTTGAAACGTTAACCTTATACGACGAATTTACTTTTTTTTTAAACATATATCTCGTATGTGGGAGTAGTTTATTAACGTTTCTCTAGATAGAAAGTTTTTACTTCCTACCCGCTACACAACCAGAAGTAATACACGGATGACCTGAGACTTTCTTTACTTCATTGACATAGGTGCGTTATGTATGTTTTTTTACAGCCGCGGCTCGATTACTTTATGACTTAAGTCTTAGTAGGAAATGTTAACGTACAAGACGTTGCACTATTTTTCTAATAATCAGTAAATTCCATTCGTAACTGGGAGGTTACCATGCACATACAACCCGACGCTGCATAAAAGTAATCTTATTTTCAGTGTAAGAGCTACTTGAAAATGTAGTAGGCATGAACATCTGGTTGCAAGTTATTGTATTATCCTGGCTGAAGGCGAGTTCTTTGTTACGCAAATGTCGTACTTTCTTCCACAGGAAAATAATGTACTAATAAAGTTATTTGTTGATGGAAAACTAAACATACAAAAAAAAACAGTGGGTGCTTGGGCAACCCACTATGAATTTATGCTTCTTCAATATTTCTTTATTCAGTACATAAACGATTTCAGAGAATATAGTTTGTCGATAAAATAAGTACAGAGTATAGCTATAGCACGACGTGTGGCCAGGTTAGCTGGTAAGAGACTTCCTGCTTCATCGAATCTTCTGATTATTCCAAAAAACTTTTTACGTTGATAAAATCTCTAATGTCGCGCTTGCACTTGTCACATACGCTCACACACTTATTCTTAGTCCTAGATATATATATATATATATATATATATATATATTTTTGTATGTATATATATATATAAAGAAGGCTTTAAAAATAATGAAAAATCATTTTGATAAATAAATGTTCATTCAATCATACAAAATAAATGATTAACATATTTTATTAAAGTATGTTACAAACACGCAAGAGTCTTGTCCTACACAGGACACCTCTACACAAGTACTTTACACGTTATATCACTATAACTGTATAATACAGTCGCTGCATATGGTATACAGTGCTTGTAAAGAGTTGTACGACGAAGGACTGGACCCTTGCCCCTGTGAATGGAGCTTCACTCAAAAAATTACCCTAATTACGAAAAGAGAAGAAAAATTGGGTGCGTCACGTGTAACACACCGCAGAAGAGAGAAATCCGAAGGTTATTATACGTGTACAAATTTTTTATAAAAGAGAATAAGAGCAAGTGAGTGATAGATAAAAAATGGAACGGAAGTCATGTACGTAAAGAGCATGACAAATAAAGAAGACCATGCATGCGATGTAATGAATTTATTCTAAAAAAAGCCACTTAAAAACGTTAGTATTTTCTAGTTGTTTCCAAAAAATAAGAAACAAATCGTTTCCGAATATCGTATGCATGTCTGTACTAAATTCAAAAAATTGTTATATTCGACTTATCTTGCTTACCCGTCGAGAAGTAGCGTATTTTCTGGTTTTTACATTGACCAACTATATGTTTATTTACTCTTCAGGGTACCCGTAAACATTGTTGCTTTTAGCATATCTGGCTTTTTAAATAAGATATTACGTATTTTTAAATATTTTGAGGTCATGTGAGCACAAAACCGACAATAATTATTTCTGCTTACTTGTCGTGATCTCTTAAACATGATATTATTTTATTTTATAAATTTTTTTACAATTGTTCGATACAGATACATCCAAAACACTGAAAAATAAGGTTATGATTTTACATGACCAACACCTCTCTATTAATACGCCGCGATAATTTTGTTCCCTTTACAAAACCTGCAACGATTGTTATTTTCATGTCGCGTAATTTCAAATAGTTTGAGGTTAAGTAATTTGAACAACTTGTTTAATAAATATTGGGCATCTGGATCTATCTGCTAAGGCTGTAAAAATGATTTGGTAATTTTTTACTGTATTTACAACAAGACAAATATTTATATCGGTCTTACAGTCAAATCAATAAATAAACATTAATACTATTTTTAATTTGACGTATGTGTGTGTGTAATTTTTTTTAAA